>JAOBYK010305695.1:0-16712 GCA_025434845.1 Phenganax subtilis | reverse complement strand
AACAGCTAAATTAACTCGTTTTTGCAAGCTTCCTAATGATCTAAATGTTTGCAAAGAAGATAAACACTGTACTCTACTAGGAAAATCTCAGTAATATATCGACAAACCTTCAAGACTTCTTGAACGGGTAACTCTTTCTTTATAAAACTGAGTCTGGGTAATATCTGCTTGAGCTAGTTTAAATCTCTTTTCTGACATAGACTGTCGCCCCAAGCCTTCACGAACAAAATGATCCCCGGCATTATCGTCATCATCATCTGTGAGATAATCAACGTTTGATTCATTCGAGTTTTGGGCGGACAAAGCATTAGATTTTTCCTCTTTTTTGCTTTCTGGTGTAATTTCTGTAGCTGCAACAACTTTAGCAGATCTTTCCCTTGGACTATGAAAAGATGAAGAAACATCACTGCCTTCAGAGTAGTTAGAGTACGAGCTCTCGGACTTCCGCCCTGCAGGCTGTTCAGACGTTAATAGATAGTTAGGAAACTGTTTCGTGTATGGTGAGGGTCTAGATGTCCTCGGTGGGGGTGGTGGGGGAGTACCTCTGGGAATATTAATGGATGCAGGAGGACGTCTTGGACTGACATCACGTGCTGATGGAACACGTGATTCAGATGTTCCAGGAAGTGTTGCGGGCGCAGCTGTACTCACAGCGGATGTTGGTTCAGCTACAGTACTGGTAGGTCTGTTCGTAATCGACATTGCATGAGTTGTGTTCCACACATGAGCTGCATCAGTGAATGATGCAATCACTATTTTTGGCTTGTCTGCTTTCGTAGCACGTGACGTATCAGTCTCATTTGACTCGCCTTTCTTCGGTTGATAAAAAGGCGACCTGTTCATTGCTTTTTCACGTTTAGGCACTCTCTCACCTCGATGTCCAGTACGGTTCATTGCGATGTAATATGACGGGTTTCGGTGTATACCATTTCCTAACTTTGTTGGTCGACTACGACTAGTTGGCTTCAGGTCAGTCACCTCATCCTCCCCTGTCGTTAATTCGCCTCTATCTTCTCCTTTGCTTGCCGTACCCTTCACACTGTTATCATTTATAATATGGTTACTACTAGGGGTTATATCCTTGGTGTTCTCATTCAGAACTGGTTTTGCGAAAAGCTTTTTCATTTCATCAGTCTGAATTCGAACATTTGTTCTTTTGGAACGGATCTTGAATTCTTCTTCATCAGAAACAGGTCTCCCCTGAGGAGAACTCTGTCGTATGTGATTAACTTTGTTAAGTTTCGACACTCGACAAAGCTCATCGTCTGAACCAGTTCTCACGTGATACTGTGGAGGTCTGAGGTCGTCAGCATCAGAGCGAGGACTTTCTTCATTAATGTCATTTCCTAGAAACAGCAATATCTTTGTTTTAAAATAGCAGAAAGTAATTCAATCGATCGGCATAGCATTGGCATTCAGTAGGTTAAACTTATTTGGCTGCATACATTTTTATGAACAAAACTATTTCAATTTGTTTGTAAAAACTAGTTGGGAATATAAATTTCACCAAACGTTTCCCATCTTCGTCTGTGTGTATTTAAACAACCGCTCACATTATAAACAGCACGTACCTTTTTGATTTAGTTTCGCAGGATGACTAGATTCGACTTCCTTGAATTCACGCAACGTTCCATCATGAACGTCAATTCCACGCTGCTCGCTAGTTCCTCCAATATCAATTGCGCGGTCACATGTATCCTTCTGTTTTATTATAGTTTCCATCTCGCTGACGTCGTTCATTATTTCTTTCACACTTCTTATCACAGTCACTTCAACAGCTCCAAAAGTCTTGGCTTCCATTGCAGTACGTAACGTCTTCATCGCTGATGAATTAGACATCCCCGTCAGTTTTACACCATTCACGCTGATCAACTGATCATTTGGGTGCAAACGTCCATCCTATGATACAATGCAAGTTAAGAATGGATAAAAAGATAAACAGTCTACAAAACAAATACAGCTATGTCACTTTTTTGACCATAAACATTGTATTTATTTAAGAAATGCAAATACTTTTTATGTGCACCCACAGAGCAATAAAAATATAAGGAAAGATTTAGAAGCGAACAGCAAGAAAAACGGGAAAGTTTAGAAGTATGCAACGAGAAAAATTGTGGAATCGATATCTTTCCAAATTGTCGCATGAGTTTTTATAACTATACTAGTAGAAACACATCGAAAATGGTTGCTATTTCCGTCGTGTGAATCACTATACAACAATTTTTACAATTTATACAATCTTCAAAGAAAACGATGAGACCAACCTGATGAGCGGCACCTCCAGGTACTACAGTCTTCACAAATATCCCTCGATCACCACTTGAATTTTCATTTTGCTCAGGAGCATTCGACTTGCCTTTCACAGTGATGCCTAAGCCAGCAGTACCAGAGATGGGCAGCGGTATCTGATACGTGAGAATTTTGTTGCCATGACTATCCGATGGAGCACGTTCTAAATCCTTGATCTGAAACATGGAGTTTTTTGCTCAAATTTGTTGTTAAAACTAACCATGCTAGTAAACTATGGTGATATATGAATATGAACCAAAGGCGTGAAAGCCATCTTAGTTTTTTAATTCTCTTAGCTATCGAGATTCGCTTTCATGTTGTGCTTGATACACATTTGTACTTAATTTATTATAGTGGATTTCCCAGAGACAAAGAAAATTTCACTTTGCCCAAAAATGTTCGGAAAATCGGCTGTAGGACACTATTCTTACCAACTTCTTAGAACCAATGGGAGACGTGACGGTTACTTTTCTTTGAATCAGAAGTTTCACATGTCCTTTAGTGCTGCGAAGAGCACTGACAACCTGCTCTTGGCTTTTACCCGTCATTTCTGTACCATCCACCTATCAACAGTTGAGAGTAAAATATGAAACTCGTTAACATAATCAAAAAGATTCTATTTGCTTGAAACTAGAGTACAAGGGAAGCGCATTTTCATAAAGCATTCCTGCGCGTATTTAATGCAGATGTAGTTTGATGATGATGTCGAGCAAGATAGTGAAGTCTACACGAGTAAGCTAGTTACAAACCCCTAATATTTGATCTCCAGCTTGCAGCTGACCATCACGTATCGCAGCACCATGTGGCAAAATATTCTTCACATAAATTGGGCATGCACCACCTGCAGGATTATCACGTGAAGTCACACTAAAGCCCAAACCATCACTCCCTAAAAAATGACAAAGATTTAAATTTGTAGTACAATTTGCAAAACTGAATGTTCATAGGCTACTTTGCATTTGAAAGTTGATTGAAAAGAGACATATTTAATTAGTTTTTATTCTACTCTAGTGAAGGAAAAAAAATCAAAAAACTATACGAATTATGAGATTAGTTGTCATTAAGACACTGCGTTGGCGTATTAGCTTGGAATGTCTGCATGCATTTTAACAATCAAAATTTTCAGATTGAGTAATAACGACAATTAAGCAAGCACAATACAAAAATTGACAACTTCCAATTTAAAAAGTCAGAATACAAAACTAAAACCACCGGAATCAATTACACCGCATTAGGCGGACGGAAAATTCTCCTAGGCAAAGTAATTGAAAAGATTGAGACTTTAATTGAGTCACTACAATAAAACTAAGACCTTTTTCAGAAATGAAACCAACGATTCATCCACCGAAATTCGTGCATATGAACTCACAAAGAAGTTAAAGTAAAAGATCAATAAACTATCATTATGTTCATAAAGTTGTTCATTCTCTTCACCCAAACGTACAGAAAAATGAATGTGCAAATTAAGAAAATACTGAAATTGTTTTTACAATTGCACCATATATTTGCCAAATGTACATTCTTCGGTATTCTTTGGAAAACAATGAACAATAAGTACAATACCAAATCTTGTCTCGACATTTAGATTTTGCCAAAGAGAGTGCCAAATATTGCCCTGTTCGGCTTTGTGGCAAGGTCAATGTTAATTTGACTTATTTGCCAAAGGGATTAGCACCATTAAAAGTTTAGATCGAATAATTTCAATGCATTTTAAATGTATGCTACGGCATTCAGCCAATAATTGAAAAGAAAATGTTTGGCAATCTAACTTTTATAGATACAGCTGAAAATGGAATACAAAAAACTCGCTACAGAAATAAATCAATACTCGCTCAATACTACACTTCTGCGTCACAGCAGAATTGCAAAATTAAGCGAATCACAATTTCTCGACGTAAACTAAAGCAATTTTAACCTTGCCAGTACACAATGAAACTTACTTATTATCTGCACCGACATTAACCGAATATCTACCCGAAAAACTTTATAGACATAGCCGACTCATACAGTTCGATAGAGCCTTTGCTACAAAATACTCCCTGTCAACGAGGACGTGATTAGTTTCACCGCAAACCAGACGCACAAAGAAAGTCTACTTCGAGAAATGTTTCGCATTGCTCAACAAGACCATGAAAGAAACCTTTGCAAGAACTCGCATTCCTGAAGTATCTAGATATTAAACCGTGGGAGGTAAACGTATTCTTCAAATATACACGAAGTGCGTCGCATGCAAACCTTTTTCTAACTCGATAACGAGTTTTTTCTCGACAATTCTTGGAATGGCCACGTCTGTTTTACCATCTTGAATTGTAAGAGGTTTCTTGAATGGAGGATTGGAAAACGTAGGCAATGGTGGGACAGTATTCTGATCTATAGCAACAAAGAATTTGATATTTATCAACAAAAACATTGATAGTTTTTTATAGCTAGTTATACAGAAAGATTAGCGTTCCCATGTTAATAGCTAGCCTGTGCAAGGGCATTATAGCAATAACCTATTATATATTACAGTACAATTTGAGCTAAATTCATCAGTTTCGTTTACAATTAAAGTTGTCTTCTTAACTGTGCTTCTAAGTAATAACATGCATGGATAAAACTATTACAATAATTACTTCACATGCAGGTAGTTGTTGTTATAGCACAAAGCATTATAGCTTTTCGAGACAAGTAGCTGATGCATGTAGCTACATACTATATTCATAGCAAAGAAGTACACAAACCTTCGTCAGCTATTCCATCAAAATTCTTATCAACGTGAGAAACACCATTTGTCGTACGACCATAATTACGAGTTGACTCGGGAAGAAACGAATGCGATCTTGAAATACTCAGTTCAATGCTGTCACATTGGAGAGCTTTGCAGAACGCTTCCTCTGCCCTGATAGGAAGAAAGTCAAACAACATCGTGTGAAAAACATAAACAAATTTGTTGCAAATACGAAATATTTGTGAAAAGTTGCCCACAAGAACACGTCTTCGATTTACAATGATAATGAAAATACAAGGCAATAACTACAAAGAGAACTTTTTGATAAACTGCCAGACTTTATAAAGAGTTTAATCCAGATGCAGCAGAATATGCATGAAGTGGTTGTGACGTATAGTAAAGTAGGGTGGACAGTCACACGCTAATGTAAGTACTTCTCAAGTACCGTGGAATGTCACCCTATGTTCACTGCTCTGCAACCTAAGTTGCAATTCAAGTGCTAAACCTGATAGTTCCCATGACTTTTGTATATTTGATAATTGCAAATCACGCAACTTTGACATTTCAGATGACATGCAGATGAATCAACACAGCAAGTTGAAACGTTTTCAGACAATTTTTTAAACGAGGGCCTAATTGTTCAAATACCATGAGACTGCAAACTTAATTTACCCCTGCGTCATATAGTATTACGTAAACTATGCAACGCATACATCAAACGCAGTAAAATACTCTATGCTTTGGGTACTTCAGACACTTCCGCTTCCTGGCGAAGAAATAAGACATTACGTGGGAACGAGATTGTTTTATGACAATTAATGCATGGCTCCTAAACATTATTTTACTTCGACAATATCGTCAAGCCACAAGTCACATAATTTGCTTGTTTTGCTTTACTGTTTTTTAAAAAACTTTGATTAAGTTTGTCAGTTAAAGCGTTTTTCAAACATATAACTGCGGTAGTCGGAAACGGAAAAACAAAACACTCCTCTACTTAAAGGCACACAAACTACGAAGTCTACACATGGTCATTCTGTACCATAGAGGATGAGAATATTCCTTGATCATAACTATTATTAATAATACTATTTGAGACTTTATACTGAAAAGCGGATACTGTACAAAACACTGAAGCGAGAGACTAAAGGGCAGTTCACACGGGCGATTTTCGATGCGATTTTTCTCGTGTTGAACGATGTGATAGAGTGGATAACTGGCGAGTATACTTGGTCCAACAATTCTGCTAATGCACTCGCCAGTCAACCTACTCGATCACATACACTAAAAGGAGAAAAATCGCAGCAAAAATCGCCCGTGAGAACTGGCCTTAAGGTCTCACACGGTACTCAAACCTCGTATCCAGAGCCCGTGATTCGACAGCACGAAAAGATTGCAGGTTCTGGGTACGAATTAGATACTGCAATGCGATTAACAATTCTACAGATTAATCTTCTACCACACTACACATAGAAAAATGTGTATTTAATTTGTTACGCCTGCGTTTCCACGTATAAAAAACAGCGGATTCTCTCGCCAACTAAACTTCGCACAAGGCTTTACGGAGGAGAGAAATAGTTTTGTAAAAGGTAAATCAGAACGCACCTCTCATTACTAACATTTGTGAGATCCTGATTATTAACAGCCACAATACGATCAGCTACCTGGTAACAGAAATATTCTCTATTTATACTGCACTGTTGATAATAGCGCAAGTTTGCTAAAAGGGAAGACGGACTTTGGAAAGGGCTGCGAAAGAGTTCGTTATTTTCCATTCGCCATATATAGCCCTTTTTATTGGGCATTAGTTTTTGTCTGGTTCATGTATTGCACCACGCCTTTTCTTGTACCGATCATATTTCTCTTGATCTAGGCCCCATATCACACCCACATTTTAAACAGCCAGAAATGAACTTTCAGTTAATTTGTGCCAAAACATAAAATAAATGGAAACACTTAAAATGTAGCAAAATACAAAGGAAGGTAGAAAGTGCTGTTATTCGACTTTACATGAAGTATTCCTACCACACAATGATCGTTCCATCAGTTAAGATCAAATGGAAGCCAAGCCTTACCTGCACGCGTCCATCACGAGCTGCACACCCTTTTGGATCAATTTCAAACACAATGAGACCAAGCTCGCTGCAGAAAATACAAAACAAACCATCAATTAGAAATCTTCACAAAACTGGTAAAAACGAAACACTAAAGCCTGAAATAATGTTCTACATTTTGCCGTCTGTAGTGAGAGGTATATCACCTTCCATCAGCAGTTTTATATCCTTGAACTGTGATTCCAAGATTTTCTCCCATAGTTGGTTTTAAAACGACATTCAACTGTTCTGAATCCCTATAAAACACCCCGGAAATTACTCAACAATACTGTAGGTGGTGTGTTTACCATCGTAGGTGGTTGTTTTTGAAGTCTGTCCAAGTGATACTAAGTATACGATACGACTAAAATGATTTAACTTAGTCTTACTCAGTTTCAGATAACGCTAGCGAAATCTGTCTGGCAATTCTTGTATTGGAATCAGGAAGTGTGAATTTTTCAACAGGAGACGGTGGTGCTCCAGCAGGTTCATGTCTTTTGAACTACACGAAACACAATATAAGTCTGTTAAGATTGTCTCATAGTACCTTTATGGTAGCCCAGATTTTGACGCTTATTACAAGCATTAAAGGTTAAAGCTTGCTATGCACCCCCCCCCCCCAAACAATTACCTCAGAGTATGATTCTTGCATATTTATCCATCTATCCAAGTGATCACTTTTCAATGATTTTCTTGCAGGTTCTCTTTTAAAAGTCGCTACCTCACCCTCCTCCTGCTCAAGATCACTGTTACCATGCTCAAGTCCCTCACAGCCTTCCACATCCGACCCTGATGATCTACCTTCTAAATGCCGACCTTCATTTTTTTGCCCCTCAAGATTTTCATTCGGTGTCGAATGCGAATCAAGAGGAGAAAAACTTTCCACATATTTCACTTGTAGAGAGTTTGCAGATTTATAATCATCCAATATTCTAGGTGGTTGTTTATAGTCATTTGAAACTGGTACACCTTCAATAGGCTCGCGAATGTCTATCTCTGATCCTCGAAATATATCCGGGCTTGCCGTACCAACAGATGACGTGCTTGTGCCATCACCACCATTGTGCCCTGGTCGAGTGCCCAAGTTTTCTTCAAATGATGCTATGACCTACAACGACAATGTGCTCGATAATTTGATATGCACGTATTACTGTAGAGGTAAAGTCGATGAAACCGAGCGATCTACGTTTTACCTACAACTAATACGACAACGTCGTCAATATGACCTTATTTTAGCGCACTGCACTTGGTCCTATAACTGTAACGTGGTTCGATTGTCTACACCGCGAATAGCAATGGTGTAAAATATAAAGTGTGACGAGTATATACGAATATGGACGTAGGTTTACACATAATGATCCCCAGCATGTAGGAACTTGGCTACAGACGAAAGATTACGGGTAGGTTGGAGTGTTGCAGGATTCTTCCTCTGAGAGGAAGAGAACGATGTATATCAAATATACTCAGTCTGAGATTGCGAAACTATGTCAGTGCACTAGTAGTATATAAGAGGAGAATAGCATAACCACTCAATAATATTTTATGAGATTCAACTATGAGATTACTATTACGATAACAATTTTCTCAAATCTTCTTAACTTAAACAGGCTAAAGAGTAAGCATCTATTTGCCACGGGAAAATTTCTCTATTAAAGAAAACTAACGCGTTCCTTTCCGATCATGTATAAAAGTTTTAAAAGATTTTAAACTTCCCAGATAGAGGAACGACATACCATCAACCAACGAATCTACGGCGACCACCTTATACGCTCCTACGATTGCTTGCGACGCATGTAAAAAAGTTGGTTTCGGATGCAATGGAATATAAACTTTCAATATACCCGCTGAGTTTAGTAAGGTCGTGAATCGTTTTCCAGCAACCGCAGTCCGCACAAATTCAAATGACGTGCCAGCCTAAAGCCGGCAATCCACAGAAATAAGCAATGAGCGATGGCTACGACTGACTGATGCAGTTTGCTGAAGGGCAAAACTAAAACATCTCACAGTAGTAAAATCTTTTCCACAAGAAATTCAGGAAATAAGTACTTGTCATTCACACGACAACCCTAATCACTCTGGTACATGAATTTCTAACAAGGCACTGCCATGCATATGGTACAGACTGTATTAGGGGTACTACTAGCACAGAGGCGTTTGGTGGGGTGAGACATCCCACAGCCAATCGTAATAAAGGTGATCACGTTGGGCGTATGTTGCCTCAAATATGCCGAATCTTGTCAGGCAAATTATGCCTGAAATATCATGTAATTACCTGTTTTACGACCAACTTATCTGTCATTGAATTTTGTACAAAAATATAGTGTATGATGCATCTGGATGCTATCATCAACAATGCATGTCTGGTCTAGCATTAATGTGGTATTTATGGTAATTAAAATTCCAGCTTGATTTCTGGGAATCATGGTATCACTAATACCATATGGAGTGGTAAAGTAAACATTTGCCCAAGTTTATTTCAATTTCAGTTAAGAACTCAGCATAGCCACACTAGTTAGTCTTCAACAATTTCAATGCATTCTTATATAGTTCTCACATAGGATATCTTGCTACTGAGTGGCAATGAAAATACAGATTCCACACTTTATAAAATATCCTTAAAGATATGGCAAATTTCAAAAGTAAAGTATTCCTAAACTCTTCTCAGAGAAAACACATTTTCCAAAGAAATAGCTTTTAGATAAGTAAGTAGGTATACTACAGTATTGCATCAGATCTCACATGACTGGCCATGTTTTGGTCAATCATATCAGTACGATTCTGAATGTGCATCCAGGCCTAAAACCATCCAGCAAATTAACTGTAAAACATACAGAAATATCTGTCTCTATGGTTTAACATAACATACATGATTATTCATTACTATGAATTGATTGCCCTCACAACAAATTGAATAGGTGTACAATGGAAAAAAATTGCCTTCTGATCAGGTGAAAAGGTAATTATGGTAATCAATAATATATCTTTATAAATATTCAAAATATGTTTCTTTTTATAAACTGGATATAAGCTGAACCACAAATAAATGCATTTAAAAGGCATATAGTACATGCATATACATATACATGCTTTCAACTTCTCACATAGTCAAGAGGAATGAAGAATCCACCTTGTGTGAAAATCATTTGTACTTCCAAGTCTCATTTACAGCACAGCTTATCAAGGCTAGATCACAGAATAATTTGGAATGTTTCATATGCAATATATGCAATACAATATGAGATGGATATTGACTTTTGATCCCCAAGATTAGAGCCCTTGTTTGGGTGTACTAAAGAAAAACACAATAAATGCATACATTGTCTTCAGCTTATTTTTATGTGCACACCAAAGCATGTCAGGGAATAGTGAGTGTTTGGTATATATATATTTGTTTATAGATGAGGTCTTGGATAATATTTATGTTCCAGTGTTGGACCACCACTATGAGATATGAGTTGCCATGAATTAAAACACTGCGCACCATTCAAAGCAATTAGAACACAATAACAATAATTCATTAGATAGGTTAATCCATAAAATAATTGAAAATAATGTCAGTTATTTCGAAACTTACCTTAAAATTGGTACTCATTGGCAAAAAGAATGTAAACACCACTACCTGAGTTTCAATCAATACTCAGATATGTCTCAGCCAAGAACAGTAAAACGAGCAAAATATTGTGTAGCCAATAGCGTATGATGTGCGAACTGTGTGTGCGTGTAATAAAGCATAACATTTAGAAGCTCTGTACAACAGTAAGGGCGACCTCTCCAGGCTATTTTCAGTTTATTCGCAAGAACAAAGACAAAACTCCATGACGATGTGCATACTGATAGCAGATAGCAATGAAATTTGATATTCCATCTTGAAACATGAGCTGCATGTTTTGTAGGAAAGGTAGGGATTTGAGTAATAGAAGAAAATTGTTTCCTTTGATGTAAGGTGCAGAATTCTTGACATCAAAGACACTCTAGTTCTAGTGCGACTTCAACGATATTTTAGGTAGGTACACAGAAAATGGGCACAGAGACAAAATACACAAACAATAGAGGAATAATTAAAACAGCACATACCATTTCCAACGACTAGTTACACAATTCACACTTCGAAAATTGCAATTAGAATACAATAATAGCAACATGACAATAAACACTTTTCCACATTGCAGCTACATGATGCTGAAGTTTTGGGACAGGAAGACTACTGTGTTAAGCAGAAATAATTGAAGTGGCGAAGTGCAATACCTTATCTCTGTCGTCAAGTACATCACCGACAGTATCATCCTCATCCAAAATCGCTCCTTCGTCGCATGTTTGTAAACAATGGACGCGTACATAATCATCTGCATGCTACAAAGAATTCATCAAGCTATCAACATTTTACTACGAGAATCAAGAGATAGGGATTATTGCTGCTTTTTAATCAAACACTATTGCTTACAAATGAGTTTATCAATCAGCAATCATAAAAATTTGTAACCTCGGACAAAAAGCATGCCATTGAAACAAAACGGAAGCGAGCATTGAAATGGCTATCAAATGTCTGAAACAATTTTACTCGTTCTTTGAATATTATTATGAAAAGAAAAGTACATGCTTACTTATAGCTTGAATAAGTTACATAATACATTAACATAGTTTGATTTGATGCTTTCCAATGCACTTAAAACCAATGTCGTAACAAGGCGGTTGTCAAATGGTAGCATTTATTCATTGCTGTAAAACGACTTCATACGTAAATAATAAAACCTTTAGGTCTATTTTCTTCACTCTTCACATACACTTTTTGATGTAGATCAATAGTACTCATATTAAAAAAATTATACTACGACTGCCAAATGACTAAACATTTTATTGATCCAAACATACTTTTGGCATGAAATATAAACTTGTGAAATACTCGTACTATGTGAGAGAGGGGTGAAGAAAAGTACGATAAAAAGTTTGTATTATGTAACATTGTTAAAAAAAAATACACCATCTTGGAAATACTTACTTTATTCGTGACTTTTCTGTACCGAACAACAGCTTGCCGTACAAGTTCTCGAACAGGTAGTTCACTTCCACAAGGAACGATAATTTTAGTCGCTCCAAAAGACACAGTAATTTTCATTTCTCCAAGCATTCATGCGCTATAAAAGCATCCACCATAGCGGTGTATCTTTGTACACTATATACAAATCTAAAGGTACATCAACCCTCGTACAACCGCAGCGTTTACGGTAAAATCGTGGCAATATTTATTTCAAGTATTTTTTCGCCGTAGATGTAAATATGATCACGTGATATGTGCACCAATAGGAAAAGACAAGACGACGCCAACGACGCCTTGACAACACATGACGCGGCAAATCATTGACATATACCCGGGTAGTTGAGACCTTGGATTAACATCAATTAATTATTTAAGCTGGGAATTAGAAAATGACTGGGTGATACGGTCGAAGCAATTGAAGACACTTGCTATTAATTCTCAGCAAAACACGTCACCTTTTGTTTTCCTGTCACCCACGTTATCAGCATCAGGGGCTCTGAAATTGGCGTTGCGACTTGAGTGGCCTGGAAGTCGTCGAGTTCTTTTTCCGCCATGATACCTGGCCTCGTCCAGGTGTCCAGGCTTCAACATGTGTATTACTTTCGTGTTCACTGAACCGCTGGTGTTCAAGTGCTGGCTCCCCTTCCTTGGCTTTATCGAGAAATGGAGAGAATTAAACTTTCAAGGGCTCGAAGACAAACTCTATTTCACTTTCCTCATTCTTGTCATTCTAATTCTATCAATAAGTCAATTAAACGGAACCACTTTGTACTCCAACCACTCAAGTTTCCTTCAGATAGTCGTTCTGAAAACAGCAAAAATTAAATCAAAGAAATTCTTATAGGCTTAGTGGTTGGTCACCATTTCCAGTGTTCAGCAAAGTACTGGTGTTTTGTACTTAAGTGAAAGTAAGAAGTAACTCCTCAATTTATACTTAAGTAGAAGTAAAAGTATTGTCTAAAAATTTTACTCAAGTAAAAAGTAAAAATACTGCTGGAAAACTTTTACTCAAGTAAGAGTAAAATATGATCTAAAAATTTACTTAAGTAAACGAAAATTTTTACTTAAGTAAAAGTACTAAAGTACTACTGTTGTAACTGCCTTTATGCAGGAAATATAATTACTTAAATCTAAATACGAGTGTTGGGCATGTTGGCGCCAAGTACGACTGAAATCGGCGACTGCACTTCTCATATTTCGATTCTAGACCAGGTTTGTTCGCTTTCAACGAACAACTCCACGCTTTTTACTTCGGCAGTGAAACAGAAAGTAACGAAGTTAAAAAGTAAAGATTGGGCGAAAATTGTACTTCGTTAGAAGTGAAAAGTATCTGTTGAAAAAAATACTTCGTTACAAGTAAATACGATTTTTTTTTTAAAGTAACAAAGTAAATTTACTTCGTTACTGACGAACACTGACCATTTCATATGAGCATAACTATCAGAAAAGTACACAGAGCGGTTGCAGGAAACTAGGAAGTCAAATGATCAGATCAAACTTGTAAGCCAGCATCCGTTTACGCACTGCTAGTGGTAGTTTACGCAATGTAGTTTACGTCAACTGATGCACGACCGTTGGTCACTGACCATGTAGCGACTGCCATTTGATGGCAATAGCAGTTATAATATGGACAGAATAAACCATGCAGTAAACCACCAAACTAAGAAACCAAAATTTGATAACCTAAGATACATCGGTGATTGGTGCGTAGTTAATTAGTTATCTTTCCTTTGTATCACAAAAGTCAACTATTTTCCCACGGAATCTGCGGAAATATGTTTGGGTACGGCCGGATAATACCTTCGCGCTAGTGTGATAATACCTGTAACAAAATACGCGAAATCTCGATCGTGATGCCCATAGCATGACCACGAGCGCTTTCCTAATGCAATCGGTCTGTTCCACAGGTCTGTTTTGATGTGACCTCCTGTTCGCAGGCTGTAACTAAAATGGCGGCTATAGAAGCGGACTTCGTAGATGGCCTGTCATCCGATTGTCGTGTGTTGCTTGCACGTTTTGAAGAAAAGCAAAGTGTTCGTTTTGAAGATTTTTGTGAAGTATGGAAGAAGCTGAAGTTTTCGTACTTACAACAGTAAGCTCACCATTAAAATTGTATACTATTGTCCAGCCGGGCCGGATAGCGCGGTAGCACCAACTTTCAAATATTCTTTTAATACAAATTTATGTCTAAAATATCTGTGCTAGGTACATAGATATCAAGCACTAGAGAGTTGAGATGAAAAATATAATTAACAGCCCTTTCAAGTGACAGAATCGGTCCCACCGATTACAGAGAAACTGCTGGGACTGGGACCGAACTTACATAATTATGTGGGTGCGTTTCTACAACGGTTCATGTTTCTCCAAGTGTCCACCTCTAATGTCCACTCGAAATTTTGACATGTAAAATATTGTGCCATGACTTAGGCCTGGTTTACACTGTCAAAGTTCCTATGATCAAAGTGGACATTTTGGGTGGGTAAATCCTAAGTTCTCAAGGATTTGCTAAAAATATTCAAGGGAACTAATACAGTGCCCAACAATGAACTATTTCACTCTGATATTTCTTGCAAATTTTTCAGAATGTAGAACTTCCCTGTGAAAGATTCCTACTTTGATCACAGAAACTTATAGTGTAAATCGGGCCTTACGCAGAGCAGATGTATCACTGACAAACTATAAACATGAAAGTATAGTAGAAATCATGCCACATTTCTTTATTTGCAGCGCTAGCATCCACGAGTGGGAAAAAATTCAGGTACTCCACTTTCTGCTTGCCATTGTACCAAGAAAAACGGTACTGTATTGGCAAATCTTTCTCAAATCTTGCAAAGATAGTCATGGATTATGTTTAGGCTATAGAAATTGCTTCTGTAAGTATAATTTTACCCACTATCTCGGCAGCATTTGTCTCCCATTATTTTGTTGCCTTACTAGACTGTTGAATACTTATTTCGTGTCTTGGGACATTATCTAACACCAAGCTGTCCTTTACAATATCAAGTTGGTGCAGTATATTCCATGTACTCAATTTATCATACCCAGGTTGTAAAACCAAAAGTAAAGGTAGGCCATGGCATTGTTCTCTTGTTAAACTAATACAGCTTCACACTCCAGGATAATCAGAATTGCACAATTTTTTTTGTTATTTGGTTTAACATTTATTGTATTATATATGACTCCTAGATTAGAATGACACTAACCATGTGGAATGATTTAATGAATTTGCAAAAAACTGTCAAAGAGGAAGAGGTAAATATGCAGTACTGGTATGTAATTGGACAAATGCCTCAATTATATAAACGAAAAACAACTTCAGATAAATATGATGAAGCCTTGACCATGTGATAGCCTAAATGTAGAGCAGCCACCCCACTAGTAGTTACTTTTTTTCTGCGCGCGAACTAAACAAATAAAACACATTGTGTTTTATCTAGCATTATGATGTTTATTACGTGATTGCATCTTTGAGAGCAGACAGCGCTTTTTATTTTGTGGCCATGCCCATCCAGGTACAGTTTCATCTGAGCTCCCTGTACTAGATTGATCCACGTTTTGTTGCCATAATGAGTTTTCAAATTTTCTGTTTTTCTTTGTCTTCAAAGCACACAGACAGACATGAATGCGTGATTCGTTGCGGTTTTAAGTGCGAATATTTTTGTGTTCATCTTGTTAGCTTTCGTATGGTCCACGTACTTTAATATCTCAATATGAAAGAGAAGTGGCGAAAGAGACGAAAGCAAATGCTGTTAAAAATACTCAGGAAATTATACAGGTACGTGCAGTATGTCGGCCAGCGGAGCTAATACTGCCACTTTTTATGCGTCGTTTGAACTATTTTGAAATTGTTCCGCTGTTTTCGTTCACCTCGGTAACACCATTGTAAACAAAAAAAACATGGAAACCATTATCTGTCCATTAAAGCGTATGCACACCATCTCGGTATAGAGTTTTGTTTTCTCACTGCTAGATTCAGTTCTAGTAAAAGTAACCTGCTATTTGTGTTTTGCGTTAGAAAGTGAATGCAATTGATAGTTTATACAACTCAACAAAGATGAAGATTTGCTCGTCTGAACAAGATTCTTTGGTGGATCCTGTCACATTGAAAGTTGCGTCAAGTGATCTTGTGGCTAACTTACAACAGTATGTTTAATATCGCATCTACCTTATTTTCTTACAGTTCAAAATGTTTTTGTACCACAGTTGCATCGTCTAAATGTTTGAAATGTAACTCTTCCTAGGGATGTTAAAGATTTTGAATTATGGAAAAGAACTAACAAGGTACAGTACATTCATTTGCGGAGACTTGAGTTTAGTCAAAAACCATACGATCAGAAGTTTTGGGTTAGAATCTCATCATGGCCAATTACAATCACGGGGAAGGACTTATTTTCAAGAAACACTCATTTTGTACACGAAGCATGTCACACAACGTTGCAATGATAACATCTCCTTAAGGAGGCTCCCTACAGTTGTGATGACATTTCGAGTATCTTCAAATTGAAAGGTTCTCCCCTTTGATTGCGCATTTTTTCATCTTGGCAGTAATATTCAATAACTAAGGAATATTTCGAACTGAGTTTTAACA
>JAOBYK010305584.1:0-19204 GCA_025434845.1 Phenganax subtilis | reverse complement strand
CTATTCGAGGGCGGTGTTTATTGCAAATTTGGTAACAACTGTCAATTTATTATTTAACTAACAGCTGAACAACAGGGTCTTTCACTGCTTAGGTATGACTGCTTCGAATTGCCACCGCATGGATGAAAAAAAGTACGGCGTTTATTCGAGGGCGGTGTTTAATAATGTTTTTGCTTCTTCTGCGGTGTTTATTCGAGGGAGGTGTTTCCCTGGTATTTCTGTCCTAGTTTAGTTTTAATCTCGTTTTGAGCATTGATAGTTACAAGTTTTTGAATTATTCGACTAGTAGTTTAGCTGTATTATTGTTGCGCGGCGGATAAGAGCAGCAAATTGACCACAACACTCGTTAGTTGGTAACAATACTTAGTAGTTATCAGTTCTCGTAAGAGTGCTCTTTGCGACCATATTTTGCTTCTGAGATTTTTCGTCCTTACCAAAATTCAAGATGGCGACGCAAAGCAAAAAGCCATTTTCGGATTTTAGTTGTCGTATAAAGACCAGGTGTTTTCAAAATAGGTGATTTGAAGGCCCAGCAATTCAATAAGCGAACATGTAATTGTCCAAACTATTTTTGTTCAAAAAAGACTTTAAAGCCTGATAAAATTCAAACATTTAGAAATACTACACAATGATGATTCCTGGTTCTGTTTAATAAACAGCAAATTATTTGATAACGTAACAGCAAAAAAGCGAAAAAAACACGCTTTATGTTATATAAGGATGATCAATATCTACTTTACAAATAACATGCACGAGAGCATTTACATCGAGGGCACTGTTTGTTACTAGAACATTCCTCATCTGTTGCCCAAACTAGAATCCAATAGTCTCCATTCCGGTCAAACTAATTCGCGGTGTTGAAGGAGGGCATCTTGTGCTGGCATTTTCTCCATTTGTTGATTCTTATGGTAGAGAATTTTCTTTCTAAAGAAAATTTAAAAGGTTTTTTTCACACAATACAAAAGTCAGTCGTTATATCGTACGAAACGAATCACTTTCGAGGTTTTGTTGTTCAGACGGATGGTAGACAAGGTAGTTAAATGCTTTGGTGGCAATTTCATGTGCCTGTCAGGCAGACTTCTCTTTTCCATGAAAAACATAAGTGTTTTTGTGTCACATTTCGAAAATGCAGGAAAAACTGGCACCCGCTGCAAGACTGCTACAAATTGCGTTGATGTTGGTAGGTAGAATATGGTAGTGCCAAATATCTGGCAGCGGCCGATGCTTCAACAAGGATGACTGGCTGCCAACTGTCTGTGTGCATAATCTCTAGCGCGTGTTCATTGGCTAATTTATATAAATAGAAACTACGAACTAGGATAATTCATCGCTGTGTTTTGTGCATGTTATTTACATGAACTGTCACTGTAGTGTCAATGCCTTCGTCATTGCACAGTTGACTATTGGCTAAACACCGTTTTCCTCTGAGCGGAATTTTCCGTGCGGAATATAAATCTACCAAACTGATTGGCTGGCAATATATTTCTCTGCAAAGTAAACCAATCACAATAAGTTCTTTGAAAGTTTGCATGGTGATTAAATACTAAAGTATACAGTTTTTGTGGAAACACTACGTAAATTTATTTATGCAAAGCTTTCGGTCCGGGCTTACGGACCGAAAGCTTTGCATAAATAAATATAATTTACGTGGTGTTTCCACAAAAACTGTATACTTTAGTAAACCAATCACGTTGCTAGATTTATTTTCCGCACGGAATATTCTGCCTAGTGGAAAACGGGCTCAATACAGGGCGCAAGGAGCAAAGGTAAACTTGGAGAGCACAGGCCTTCTGGGGCACTCTTCAATACAAAGAGGGCACCCGCAAATAACTTTATTTTCGGAGCCTAAACAGGGCAAATGTAGATAGGTAGATAGATTATTTAATGAATTACCTCGCAGCTTATAGAGGCTGAAATACGTCATTATCTATAAAACATTTAAAACCAATATATCTAAAATTCTAAGTATAGAACCTTTTTAAAAATCATAATTAAATCTATTACACATAGAAAGAATTAAAGAGTTTTTTGCTCTATTAGCATGAGTTAAGGGAATGTCGAATTCTTCTCTCTTCGTAAGTTATAAATAGACTCGTACCTTGGTATAGTAGCAGGTGGTGAAGTTTGTGGGTCGGATCCATTAAAACAGACTGAAATAACTTATCGCACAAGAGTTCATGATGTTCGACGATAGGTTTTACACCGAGACTGTCAAGTGCACTGAAATAATCTACATCTGGTATTATAATAGACAAATTTTCCAAGCGTACCAACTCATTTCCAAGGTATCGTGGTAAGAAGAAGGGAATTGTATAGTCTATCAACGATTTAACGCATGATTTACAGAAGTCACAGAACGTCGACAAGTCATTACATGGTACATTCGCACGTTTCAACTGTGTAAGGAAGTACAGTCTTTTCTAACTTTTTTTTATCACTTCGTTGATATGATCCTTCCAAGTCAATTTATTATTGATAGTTAGTCCCAACAACTTAAAACTTTTGACTACTTTAATTTGTTCTCCATCGACAACTATTGGATTAAAGTCAACTAAGTCAGGATTGAACAAAATTCTAAGTTCTTTATATTTTTCTGGGTTGAGTTGCATCCCATTTTTGTTTGACCAGTTAACTACATCGTCGGCCACATTTTGGGAGGTACACAATTCTTTTTAACTATTTCCGATGTCGTTGAATCATCAACGTATTTCCATAAGTCGGTATGAAAAACGTCCAAATCGTTTATAAGTAAAACAAACAGCCAAGGGCCCAAATTGATTCCCTTGGGAACTCTGGATGGTATTGGTTCCCACTGCGAGTAACAGGTTTCGGCTAGTTTTTATGATCCAATTAATGACGCTTCGAGGCATGTCCAACATTGATAGTTTAGTGATCAAAATGGAGTGATCAATAAAGTCGAAGGCCTTTCGGTAGTCAAAACAAATTACTCTCGCGACCGAGCCGTTTCCGTCAGTTTCCATAAACCAGTGATGTAGTATGATTATAAGGGCGATGGTAGTCTACGAATTTGGTATTGTGCCGTATTGGTTACAGTCAAACTGTTTCAGAATCGCAGGTTTGATATAGTCAGTCACTAAGAATTCTTCGGCTACTTTTGAGAAGTTAGTAGTAAGTGAAATTGGCCTCAACTCTTTTCGGATCTCGCACAATTTTTGTTTTAGGTAGGGGAACGACAGCAGCCATTTTCCAATCCTTAGGTACTCGTTGTTCACGGTATGAAGAGCAGATAGAGGATATGCGTTAAAGGAAGTGCTAAAATAAGTATGGGTCAGGAGTGTGATATGAGATTTATCATCGCGAGTGCTGCCCCCCTCTCCATTAAGCCCCCCCCCATTTCAAAGCTATAATTTTCAAATAAGCCCCCCCTCTCTTTTAAGCCCCTCCCCTAAGAATATTTGCTTGAATTGGCAGTAAAAATACGTAATTTGTTATACGAAAAGAAATGTTTAACTGTTGACACTTTACCTTTTATTAAAATTTAGTATTATACAGATCTGAGAACAGTAGCTGTATTTCATTTTTTGTACTAAGCCCCCCGTCTGTATTAAGCCCCTCTCTCTATTTAGCCCCTCTGTTGAAGGTTAAAAAATTAAATAAGCCCCCCGGGGACTTATTAGAGCTTTTACAGTTATGCCTATTGTTTTTTTTATCTGCGTCGCAACGGCTTATACCAAACGGTTTGCATTTGTCTGTGAATATTAATGATGCAAGATAACTATTGTAAAATTACAGCAAAGAATTGGTTGTAGTTTTTTTCCTAAATCGAAAATCGTAAATGGAACTCCGTCAATCGATGAGTAATATCATTTTATATCAGTATGTCAAATTTCACGATGATTGAACAACAAATGAGAAAACCTTAGGCTTTTTTGAAGAGCGTCGCCCCCTAACAAGAACAACAAGATTAGCAGCGATTGGGGACCAGTTGCTGATCTAAAAAGTCGAAACCTTTATTTTATTCAACGATGTAAATACATTAATCCATCGATTTCAGTCGTAACTTTAAGTTCACAATCAATGGAAAATTTTATTCAGTCCACAAAACATCACTAGTCAGTAAATAGCGCTATCCACCTTTCGAGCAACCGGCCCCTGGACAGTTAGAGAAAGACGTATTAAAATGCAAACACCTTTATCCTTCTTTTTTATAGCTCTCCTCGATCTAACGACAATTTTGCAGAAACATGAGGGAAAAGACACTTTCGGAACTGAATTCCTTCCAGATCGTACAGTTTTTAATTTTCTTAATACACATTTTTACGATTTGAAAATGATTGTTTTGGGCAAATAATATTGCCCAGAAAAAATTTGGGACAGTTGGGCAATAATGGAAATTGCGAAAGAGTTCATGATAAAGCAAGCAACTGCAACCATATGTTCAATATAATCAACATCAATAAATTTTGCAACAAAAAAATCACGACAATATGTAAGTAGACAAAAACTAATTTATTATACCCTAAAATTCGTGTTTTAACACACGTGCATAAAATACTTGCATAAATTTAAATTAAGGTTGTATGTAAATAATATATCAAATAAATTATGTGAAACAATGTCTTCAAGCGCTAACACAACGATTTATAGTCACTTGACAGATGAATTCTCAGGAATAGTCGATATGACCATTCATAGTCGATAAAAAGCGTTGAGTCAAAATATGAACTGGAAACCCAAAAACTACAGAATACATTAGGGCAGAGCAAGCTACCAATGCAGAGGGTGTACGAAGATTTGAAACTTCAAACGGTTAGTGGGGATAAGAAAAAATGACTTCCAATAAAAAGATTCTAACTTAAAAAGGGGAGAAAGCCAGATTTTCATACAACGTAATTTCATGCATCGCGTATTGCTGATTAATTGATGGTGATGATTTCCAATAGAAGATTTCGCTCACCAATGACCATCAACAGCGGAAGCATGAAGACATTGCCGATAAGTTAAATAAGCCGGTTACAGACGAGCAAGTTTTTCTGTGACAAGTTTTACTTGAAAAGATTCCATAAGCCGTGGGTATGAACAACTTCAAACACACTAGTAAAACTTGGAATTAAAAGTTGTGCATACCTACGGGCTACTAAAACTTGTCACAAAATACTTATCTGTAACCTGCTTTACGATGTATGAAAAGCAAGCTTTAAAAAGAACATGTTTCCAGATTACCTCTCTCATAAAGTATTATAGAATAGCCATGGTCGTGCATATGATTACATATGAATGCATTGCATTGCATGACCACTTGACATAGCCAGATACGCTACTATAGCAACTAACAGTTTTTGAGTATTAAAATGGGTACGTATCATGACGTTTTTCGCGGTGAGCACGAGGACGATTTCGCATCATCGATTTGATCTTGAGAGTCGCGTAAAAGTTTTGCAATCCAACATTGTCCTTCGCATTTTTGGTGTTATTTTTCATACGACACGTTGTTCCACAAAGTTTATGAACAATATCATCTTCAATGACTCCATTGGAGTATGCATCTCCATTTAGTAACGTGTCGCTTTCATACTTCGCTGAGTGCTTACGCAAGTTATTTAGTGCTTGCCTCGAAATTGCTGTTTCGGAAATATCATTCAAGTCTAAAGTTTTGACCCCATTCAACAGGAATCTAGTATCAACCTTCTCTTTATGTTTCTTATGTTCAGTTTTGATATTTTCTTCATCATAATCGGCTGTCAACATTGAAGAAGTCAAGAAACAATTTTTAAAAGGTTTGTTAGTATTGTCCTGAACAGTCTCAAATAGAGTATCATTTGACCTTTTATTTACAAGAACGCTATTGACACAGTGAGAAACCTCAAAAACATCGCTTTCCATGATCGCTTCATCAACATCATTCACACTTTCTTCCAATTCGACTTTACTTTTTCTTCTAGAGTCTATACTCTTTGCAGATGGTAAAGAGTTGGGTAATACTGCATGTCCTTCAAAAACTGGACTTGATCTTACATTGACAGTTTCGAAAACTTCCACTTGTTCACTTGATGGTTCAGAAATTGCACGAATAATATTAAAACGATTTTCGAAAGCGGACACCTCTTTTAGATTACCTCCAGTACTTCCACTTTCAACCACTTCCATAGCGCTGTAGTCCTGTTCACACCTCGACGTTTCATCCAAGTCTGGTTCCTCTTCAGCCATACTACACTCATGTTTCATCACACATTTCTCCATCCTTTTAAAGTTATCTTCACAACTTACGTCTACAGCCATACTATCCCTTAAATTATCCTCATTCAACGTCTTATTCACGTCACTTGAACTTAACTTGTCCGATTTTGGCAGCAAACTTTTTGCTTGGTCTAGAATAAGTCTTATTTCATCTAAGTTTATGCTATTCAAAGTCTTCTCGTTTTTCACCCCCTCACTAATCTGTTCGCTCACTAACTTCTCATCGCTTGGAGTTCGCTTCTCGTCACGTAGTTCATCCTTTGGACAAAGAGCAAACTCAATAGCAGGCACACCATTTACAACAGCTGTTTGATCTGAGATCAACTGGCGAGATCTCATTATAAGTTCATGAACTCTATCATCTCGCACTTTGCAGGCGGCTTCAGAAGACTGAACTGCAGTGGTTGTGGACCCTGGATTTACATCAGTATACTGTAGTATGCTTGGTTCTGAAGGAGGTACCTCAACCATAGGAGACACACTACTTGCAGGCATTTCCTCACCTGCAAGCACAAGGTTGTTCATACCAAGATCGGGCGGCTGGATTTCAGGCACGCTACCCCGAGGTGAATAATCACATGGTACTTCCAGTTCAGATGAAGAACTTTTCAACTGATGTTTCTCTTCACGGGAAATTTTCCTCCGGCGCGACTTATGATGGGTATGGTGACGAGTACGATGCGCTGACTTATGATGTCTTTCCTCTAATCTTGAACTGCTAAACATAGGATGATCCAACACCAATGGTGCCTCACTGATTCCTTCCTCGTGAGCTGCAAGCCCATTACTATCACTCGATGATCCATGTTCTTCTTTAAGTACTTCTAAAACTTTGAAGCGATTACCTTCACTTTCATTCGACATCTCAACACAATCTTCACTGACAGTCAAACATCGTGTATCATCAACTGACTGTGATGAACTGTCACATGGACTCTTGTTGCACTCTTTGTTCACATCAGTGAGACTACAGATACTAGACATCTGAAGGTGTATCCGAGGTTGTTCTTCCGCTAGTGCGACGCACTCGCCGACAATAAGATCTTTCAACGTATACTCTAAGAAATCGTCGACCTCATGTTCCAAATGCAGCGGTTTAAGACACACAGGTTCGTCAGCCATGCATGAGTATTCTTGTAGAAATGGATGACTCAATGCCAATTCAGTGACGACGCGATCATCAGCGTTAAACGACAACAAGTGTTCCAACAGATGAAGAGCTACACAAGAAAATAAAGTTTGAGATTGGTCTCCTCTGCTGCAAGCTATATACCTTTTTACTAAATTAATGTTGTGCATGGCCATGAAACTGGACGAGCTAATTTCAACTTTATGCCTCCAAGGCCAAACACAAATTTCATAAAAAAAATCATTTGAAATCTTTTTAATAATTGTTTATAAGCATCAATTAGCGCAGGTGTAACTTCGTATATTCTTATCCTCGATTTGCTATATTCTTGATATACTCGATTCAATTTCTTTTCTTGCACATATACATATATATATATACATACATATACAAAACTAGATTCTTTGCAAAAACATTCAAGGCAGAGTGCTCGATGGGATTAATACCAGAGTTTTAATAGTCATAAAAAGAAGATAAGATAACACAAGTTTTAAAACATTATTACACACGTGCATGAGCACGAAACTAGTTAGTAATCTAATGGTTTAAAACTTGCGTTATCGTTTCTTCTTTTTATGACTATACATACATATATATATATATAAATACACATATATGTATGCATGTATTGTACACGGCTTATAGGAAGATCACTTTGCACTTTTATAAACATTTTCAATCTCAGAGTGAAATAGTACTGTGGGTAAATACAGTGTATTATTATTAATATTCTTTGAGGATTATATCTTCATGCTACGTTTTACTATATAGCTATGTTTTGGCTCCAAAAAATTTCGCCTGGTGGAAAATAGGCTTCGAAGCACAGCGTGTCTGAAAACAGAGGTTATCGCACTTAAGCGCGTTATTAGCTACGCGAATTATTCGGCTTGTAAACAAAATTTCGACGTTTCGAAAAGATCAGGCTTTTAGGTCTTGAAGACGCGTTTTTCATGCCAAATGGCGAGAAAATGAACAAATACGAATCCGTTGGAAAATGCAAGCCAGAATCGCATATCGTCACCTTCGCGCCTAATTAAACCAGTGCACAACAGAAAAACAATTAATCAAGAAAGCATCATAACTTAAATCAATCTGGTTTTAGAACATGCTTATTAATTTTATTCCTGATTAATAATAATTATGCATATGCGGGTTGTCTATTGCAGAGAACTGAACTCATCAACCTAAGTCCCGAAGGGAGTTAGTTTTCACTGGTTTAAGAACCAATTCTCAACAGTGAAAATATGTGATGCCGACCAACAGTTTTTATCGGACTCTTAATTGCTCATTTTTCCTGCATTTGGCATGAAAGACGTGTCATTCAACAGCTAAAAGCCTGATCTTTCCGTATAATATGCAAAAATTTCGTTCACACGATGAGTAGCTCAGGTACAATGGCGCGCTGAAGTCTGTTTTGAGACATCTTGTGAACCACATTCGTGAATGGCCCTTCTCGTCTAAGGTGCTATGAAAAAAATCCTGAGAATACCCGCCGGATGAAGGGTTAACATAAAAAAAGCAAAACGGAAGAAATTACACGCCTAATCCAAGCATACAATATGTGATGATTATATAGATTCAATGACCAGAGTAATGGATGGTTTCACAGACTTAATTTGCATCACATCTATCAACTGATTAAATGGCGATATGGGGATAAAATTCACCCGTGTGAACAAGGGTTCAAGTTAATTTGCACAATCATTAATATCATCGTATTGTCTACTGACGTAACCATTCGTATCAGTTGGCATTGCGTGACTATTTGGAGTGATTGTCTAAAGTTGAGGAGTTAATAGTGTCCTGTGGCTATGGCCAATAAAAGAACCAGCGTGCATAAATCATTTGAATGAATGTTCATTATATATCCCTGGTCAGGTGGTCTCATTGTTTTTTAATGCTACAAGCTTAAATTGGGGCAAAACCCTTTCTCGTTCTCTGAACGTTTTCTGAATACTATTTATAATATAACTTTATGAGTTCTTTTTATATTCAGTTTTTATCTTATTATTGTGGGCTGGGTGTTTGCTTCCAAAAGCTTAGTATTTTCATTATCACCGGCACAGGCCCTGTCCAAACAGGTGTCTATAAGCAATTATTTCCCCTCATATTATCTTGTCTTAAAATTTCAACGAATGATAATCTGTTCTTATACTGGATAGCTTTATCAGTTCAATAAACTGTTCTCCTTTAGAGCACCAATAAAAGTCATTTTCTGATGACTCAATGCATCAAAGCATGAGTCCAATAACAGCCTTCATACTACATATTGCAGAAAAATCTCTTCTGTATTCTTTTTCAATATGGCATGATATCACAACATGGGACACCACGGATGAAAGACTTGTTGCTTGGCAACTGATATTCATCTAATAGTCTAGTGTGATGCACATTCAGAGTTTCTTTAGCTCAGTATGAATAAATTGTCTTACACCATAGATATATCTAATTTACAATCACTTATTCTGCAGAAATGCCAGAAAAAAACACCTACAACTGAAGACAATCACAAAACTTTAAAAAATTTCTTGTAACCTTGACAAGAAAAAACAACTGATGTAAAACAGAATAATGTAACAAATTAGAATGCAAGGCTACTCCACACATTAGATCCAAGTGAAAGAACGTGTTTGCATAAGACAGCTTCATGTAACTGTTCATTGATGCAAATACTTAGACGGAAAAATTATTTGGGGTTTAATAAAGGATGACTTTACCAAATAACTGCATCAACATCTCAGCTATAATTAGAGAAGCACCATAGAATCCATGACAATTTTACTTGTCAAGAAGAGATTCTTGCATCAATTGTATTTTCCACACATTTCTTGCCAATTTAGGTTACTCTGTCTAATGCAGAATTTTAATCAGAGGGGTGAAACTCAAGTGATCTAAATAGGTTAACAGAAATTTTCAGCAAGAAGGCAACGTACTTTAGAATAGGCGCAGTTATGAAAAATGCAACTACAAGCCACCTGCAATACCAGAGCAATGCTCAAACCATTGAGCTAGAAAATCAGTTGCCACAATATATATTGTGGGTGAAGACCTCCAAACAGTTAATTAAGGGTAAGTTAATTAGCATGATCCCTGCGAGGAGTTCTAAAGCCTTTTGGTTAACACTGAAAAATAAATGTTTTTACGTATAACAGGTCTTAATGAACTAGAAGTTAAAAGATGGTTACATGTTGTACAGTTGATTAAGAGCATATAAGCAATACACCTGTTAAAATGCCTGTTTACATAATAGCATGAAATAATCTAGTGTGTCGTAAACCTGTGCCTCATTAAACTCTTCCTCTGAAAATCACCTGATCATATAATACAGGCAATTTCAACTAATCTTATACTGTATGTTTAAATGCAAACTATTTGAACGAAATATAGAGGACCTTTCATTCAGAGTACAAAACAGTACTTCTAAGATCTAAGAATTACTAACGTTCCATTTGATATATATAGTTAATATTAACCCAAGTTAAAGTTTGTAAACATGATGAAAACAACAAAGCTTTTATCAGTAGTCTACCAGGTGTAGGTTGTAGTTATGTTGACAAGCTTTCTCTTGAAAATGCGTCTTCTTAACCCTTATTTACTAGAATTATTTACTAGAATTATCCTGCGGTTACCCAAATATTACAAAAAGCCAAACCCTTACGTAACAAAACAGATTTATTGAGTTCCCTTTTTTTATATTGTATCTTTCACACTAAACTTTCATAAACAAGTTGTAAATTCACCTGGCCAACAAAAAGATAGGGTTGGGAAGACACAGATGGCTAAAACATTTAGCATTATGAAAGTGAAATCGAAAAACATTCAAGTAGATAAATTATTCAAACGAAACTAAACAGTGAAACTTGACATTGCGAAAAGGTCAAATTCTAAAGGCCAACGTGTTACAAAGCACGCTTCAGAGCAATGAAACGTTCTCTTTGAGGTAAAAATGGTAGTCTTGGAAGAAATATATGTAAATTTTATACTGTAGACCAGAAATTGGAATCGCATTGTATTCCGTCTAACAATGCAGTCTCTATAGGTGGCAATATACAAAATATGCATAAATACTAACCTTGAAAGTCGACCTTCTGAAACCTCGATTGAAGAGGAAATTTTGGTTTACCAGAGTACATCGTGTTGGCTTTTTCAGGAAGATATTCACGGACGTATTCCTGGTCTCTTTGAGATACCTCTGTTGTGTGAATTATTAGTTCTAATTGTTCTAAATCGTTTTCTCCTTCAAAAATCGGTCTTCCCAAAAGCATTTCAGCTAAAATGCAGCCAGCAGCCCAAATATCGGAGCCAGTACTATACTGAGCTGTACCCAATATAAGTTCAGGAGCTTTGTACCATAGACTAGTCGAGCAAACGATCTGTGTGTTGCCATGATTATATTGTGGGTCTAAAACTTTCGAATGTCCAAAATCTCCGATCATTAACTGTAATGAATTGACATTAACCATAATATTACTAGGCTTTAGATCTCTATGTAATACATTCGCCGAATGAATATATTTGAGTCCTCTCAACAATTGATAAAAAAATAACTTGATATACTCATCAGAAAGTTTTGTGCTCTCAATAACTTGTCTTAAATCAGCATCTAACAGTTCTTGTACTAAATAGATACAACTTGTATCTCGAAAATTTGCGGGTGAGATTTCAGAAACGTCTGTACCGTCCGAAACAATAGCGTTCAGTAATCCAACTATATTCTCATGTTGTAGCCGTCTGCGTATACGAATTTCTCTCAAAGTTCCTCGACATTCATCCTTATTCGCCACCGATATACGTTTAATACACACAGGAAAATCAAATCTTGTATCAATGGCCGACAGAATTCTGCCATTTCCACCCGCTCCAATTTGTTTTATTTGAGCAAAATACGGTCCCAAAGCCCCAGATAAAGTCCTTTCGTACATTGTTACGGGTTGAATTATTCGGCTTTAGCGTAGGTTTAAAAAATAACGTTCTATTTATCGCCATGACCCATAACAACGAACTAAACTCCTCAATAAATGACGCTTTCTTTTATAAATTTATCTTCCGTTCTAAAATTCGCCGGCATTTTTAATACGCGCTATTTGATTGGGCAAGATGGACAGGCATTTCTAAATCGAGAAATGATTGGTGGACACTGGAATGTAATAAATGCGTCCGAAATGTCGCCAGTTTTTGTTTCGTCTGGAAAATTCCCCTTTTACGTCGCTCAAGCCAAAGAGTTAATCAAGATACTGATGTTTACGACTGCCTTGAACACTAGGACTGTGTTTTTAAGTCAAAAACAACAGCGGAACTTTTTGGGAACAGATTTTCGGTTAAAATTTTCTCTTTGTGCGAGAATGTGTCAGAGGTTATGGTGTGTCAATGCGTCATTATGCACGGGTTTCTAGTCAACAAAACAGTCGAACATCACGTTTTCCCCGAGAACAAACATACGGTCATACGGTCTCTAAATGCCATTATTCTGAAAATTTTTCTCCAGTTAAAAGCCTTTTTTGTGAATCTTTTGACTTGTGAATAGATTAGATAACATCTTGTTTTCAAATTTTGTTTTTCTGTGTTAGCCAAAATGCGGAAAAGGACGAGATATTGAGAGGTAAGCGGGGCTGATGGAAAGCATTGATTCAAAAAAACGAGTTGCAAGCTTCACATGTTTTGAACATGGAAAAGCAAGTCTGACCTATTCAAGTTTAGCATGTTTATTTGGAATTATCTCACATAATATCCGTTTGAATTTTAAAAGTAGCGCCCATCTGGATTGCAATTCAATTAAAATGAGTTTTTGCACGTTTCCATGTTTGCAGTCGATATTTATATGCATAAGTAATGAACAAAATGCAAGAAAAAATTTGCATAATTACAGCATGGACAATATACTAAGTTCAAGGTCGAGTAAAAAAGGTCAACAGAAACACGAAATTTAATACTTGCGTAAATTTAAATATTAGTTATGTCAATGTTCGGTGAATGACAAAAGCATAGCAAATAGTTTGAGCTAAAAATTTTGCTCGCAACAGAACTGAAAGGGGAACAATTACAAGTCATGATCACGTGGAAGTATTCATGTGAGCATGTGCACGCATGAAGTCTGCATGCAAATGCAACCAGAAAAAATTCCAGGATGTGCATAACACAGGACACAGTATTTATTGCTCATCGTCTCAACCGCTTGAGGATTTATTGCTCATAGCTCAGGCGTTACGAACACGCTGGATGAACACGTGGAAATGTAATTAGCTCATACGCCTTTCACTCTTTGGCTCGATTGTATATTTTGTTTCTCTATCAGGCAGCATGCCAGCAATTTAGCCAACCTTATCAAATCGAACACCGGTACACGTGTACACCCCTGGTGTACACTAAACATGCCTGCGCTGCAGTGAACCTTTCAAGTTTTCTGCGCGTGACATTGACGCAGCACAATCCATACTTTCTCATAAATGGATCTCTGCTCAGTCTACTGTAAACTGGGGGGATAGTTTCATCCAGTCTCTGGGCCATTTTTCTTCATGTTGATCCAATTCTTTGTTCTGTCTATACGAACTTGTGCGAGGTCTCGGTGAATCGTGAACGTATAGTCATCGTAACTTCGAAGGAATGACCCAATGAAGCATCGACTACCGAAAACAAGCTCCAAACATTACAAAAAAAAAACAAAGCAAAGTTAGGACCAGTTTGCGTCACCAAAGTTTTTTGTATTACAGATCAATGAAGAGATTTTATAAGTCTACGAAAGAAGCAAAATCTCTCTGCACTTCTATTATAGAAACTCCGATAAGTAATTGGACACTCCAATGTAAAACTGACCTATTGAACTTTTGACATTGTTCAACGCGTTCTCTTCATGTTTGCACAATCTTCTGCATACAGATAGTTTTGCCCGAGAGTCGACTTCGGAGACTAGGCCAAAGTTTTGAACGTTGGCCGCGATGTCGAAATTCTTAACCTTAGCTTCAACGGATTATACTCATCTCGATTTGCAGAATTGGTTTATTAAGTAGTGGCAACTGGAAAATTTGCCAAACCTGACTAAAGTCTTGGAGAAAGGTGTTACCTAATATGCAGTTGAATATTGCACGAAACAAGTTGCATGAGAACAGTGCCTCTAAATTTGAATTTAACGAACCCTTGGCCACAAAAACAGGAAAAATTGTGATCGGCATTTGTTTTTTTTGGTACTGGTTTGTAAATAAAGTATAACAATTAAAAGTGGCAATGTGTTGAAAGCCACAAACAAAGAGCAAATAAAAAGCCGAACGAAACTTAAAGTACGACTGAGTCTTGACGTCGAAGCAAGTGTTCTTACACTTCTGTAGACTATGTTTTGATATAACATCAATTCATTTTATCTTGTAAACCAAAAGTAAACCCAGAAATCACCTAATTAGGCGGCTAAATATTTTGAACGTTGAGAGAATTCCCATAACAATGAAGCTGTGATATTGCACCTAATATTTCAAACAGTCTAACAAGCCCCTCCCCCCTCCTCCCCACAGCCCAATATAACACTTTCCGATGTACAGTCTCATCACGTCCGATGGCTCTCATCATACTCTCGTTCCAAAGACAAGTTCTCCCTCCGCCATATATAAGCCTTCCCGAAAAGAAGCCCACCTTTGCAATTGGCTCATCAGAATTTGCTTACGAACGATGAAAGGCTGGTATAAGCCCAGGGCTTTTATCAATCTATTTCGGGAGTCAACGGTCCAGCCTGGTTTCCATATGGTCTAACTGTGCTAAAGATAGAGTCACGATTTTCAAAACAACCGAAATAGAACAGTTCCATACTAATTATTGGGAAAGCGATTATTGGTAGACAATACGTATGTTCTCTATTTGATTTACTGGTAAAAAGATAAAATATTTTGGCCGTTAAAAGGTATCGTGGCTCGTAGTAGATGTTTAGGACCATATGGAAAGTAAGTTTATGCGACCACCTGGTTGAGCGTGATGCACGAACGTGATCCACGAACGTGATGTAACAATCTAGTCCACACGCAGGCAGGAGCAGCTGCCAACTTGGTGCAACGTTCTCAGAAGAGGAAGCTGAGAAACAAAAGCCATGATTTTCTTATACAGTGTCAGTTGAACCCCGCCATAGGACTTCCGTGCAACTCGTTAGTACGATCGCTCTTTCCTCGAAAACAGAGCTAGAGTAAAGACTCTTCAGTCATCTTAAATTTCCGTCAGTCACCTTCTTAATACGACCAGATTTTTTGGCCAGACAGTGGTTGGGTTAACGGGATTTCCACTGTAATTTTATGTTGAAGTACTAGCTTATGCATTTAGTTCGCAATATAATTTAGCTAAACGCAAAAACCACGTGGCAAGCAGGGTGATTCGAAAAAGAAAATCCTTTCAATTTTAATTTAGAACACAACCACTCAGTCGGACTGTTTTTAATTAAACCACGGATGTGTATGAATCGTCTAATACACCAACAACATTGACTGATTCAATTAGTATATTGGCAACTTAGCCAATTTGAAAGTTTCACTTTTTTACCTTTGTTCGTTTTTTGTATGATGGCACGCTGGGATTAAGCAAGTACTAGTACTCCTCGACTGCTTGATCAGGGACGACACACAGTGTAAAACATTATTCATTGAACTAATCCGTAAATAACGTTCATTCCTGGGAAAGGTGGTTTTCCTTTTCAGCCCATATTATTTCATATCTCCGCCGGAAAACTTTTCATTGTTTGTAAATGGGTGATTTCAACTTAAAGTTGTTGAATCAGCAATTTTATCAATTTAGTAATGAGGTTCTTGACTTAATGCATGTGCCTGTGACAGCCTTTCCAACTAGAACGGCAGGAATTACGGAAGCAAATGGGATAATGGTTTAGTTTTGACCTAATGCAAGTGAGGGTATCTGCTCAACGCAATAGTTCCAAACTAAGTTGTATTTTGTTTGCACTATAACTGCTAATGCGTGACGCTCAGCAACATTAATTAACAATATATTTTAATTGAGAATATATTTACTAGTGATGAGGAGAATTTCACTTTTAGTGACTTGCGTGTGATCCTAATGGACTCACCTGATTATTTACAAAATTGTACTATGAGCGATGAGACGATCAAGAAAAGAATAAACGATCATACATATTTTTATCGTGACAAACGTGGAAAGACGTATACGTCGCTTAATTTCGTGGCGCCTTTTTCATATTAATTCGGAAATATCAAAAGTTTATGTCCAACGAAAACTTACTCTTGTTTCTTGAATGAATTAATGTCACAATATTTAATTGATTGTTTTCGTCCGAAAAGCTACAAAAGAGATCTGCTTCTACAAAGCTATGGCTTATCGCGTGTTACTATAAACTAGAAAAAAGCCCGTGGGTGTACAAACGATACTTTTGAATTCGCCGAGCACAGATATGTATATTAAGTACAAAAGGTTGCATAAATAAACTTATTGCTAATAGCTAAACATCTCTATTGTGAATAATATAGAAATTACTATCATACACGGTGGAAATAGTGAAGGATTTCATGACTAACTTGTTGTAGCTGTAACAGTAGACGTTATGGATCGAAAAAATGTATTGAACAATATTTCAATTGTCATTATGGAATGAATAAATAGACATATCATGTAAATATAAGTAGCTATAAAACTTGGGTAGATAGAAAACTTTATTTGTCAAGGGCTGAGAACTTTCACGAAGTTGTTTCGCCTTTTGGTCATTAAAAAGTTAACACCGCAAGAGTCAAGATGGAGACTAAAATTGCTGCGATAAACTACTTTAATTTTTTTTTGGCGTTTATATTTTCCTTTTCAAAAATTTTGTAGTTAGCTATAAAAACAACGTTCAGGCTGTCGTGTGTTGCCGGCTGCTCGTTTTACATCACGTTTAAGCATCACGTTCTGAATGTCTGATCAATGTTAAAATTATGTAAGACTTTATGCTATAAGGAAGAACAATAGAGGAGTTCCATGTCACCGACGCAATCTTGTGGGCGCAAACGCATAACACACTGTTGAAAAGGGATATTCTTCCTATGGAAATACAATACAACAGAAACGGATAACGTTTTTCTTTTTATTGTCCTCGGCCCTCTTTTCTACATGGCACCTGCGAACCGTCTATTTACCATGGCTGTCCATGCACATACAAGGCAATTCATAAAAAAAGATGAGAGAATATCGAAAATTATGTAGTTTAAGGTTTAGAATCGTTTTTCGAGCGAAACTGTTTTTTAAACCCATCTGTTTCTATCCTTTGGCAGAATAGGTAGGTTTCACAACGCGTTATGAAGGTGACGTGGCGGCACATTGTAGTCAAATTAATAATATATACTTCTTATCTGGATAGGTATTAGGGCTATTCATTCGAGAGCAAATAAGTCGCGACTTTCATTAGACGCGAACGCAGTCGTATAAATGGTCAAGTTTACTTCAAATTCTAATTAGTAGCAATTTAGATAAGAACATGGGTTCAGACTATTCCACAATAACTGTAAATAAGACGAGACTTGTCAGAATTTGATTGAGTACGCGTCTTAAATAAAACGCGTTTTATGTAAGTCGCGATTTATTTTCTTCCGCATAAATGGCCTTTTCACTCATGACAACCGCAAGTTGACCACCAAGGTAACTGCTGTGGTCGTATAGTGGTCACATTAACCTGGCTGTTCTGAAAGTTTCTTTTGATTGGCTTGAAGGGTTTGATTAGTGTTACTGTCTAGTTATTATGAATTCGAAAAAAACAAGATCAGAGTAACGACCACAATGTACAGTATTTCTGTGAATTAATTTGGTACGTGAATGTTAGAAAAAAATACAGTCTCATGCCCAGGTTCATTTCTTCATTCTGCCTTTCCATTGAATATTTTAGGGCATCAATAAATTTAGTTGACAAACTAAGTGGAGAAGCGGATGTCGCGATATTGCCACCCGCTTTCGGAAAAACGTCATGTATACTACTTTGAACCATGAAAATAATTCAATAGCCAAAGAGGCACGCAATCATTACGTTGCGTATATAAGTTTATCATCAAAACAAACCAAAATACATCGCAGCTGCACGCAAAAATAAGTTCAATTTCAAAAACAATTTTGCTGACGCAAATATCAACCCACACTCCCACCACAATATTTTTAGCATTTCAGGCTGAAACAATTGCCACCAAAAATACTCTTTACGTCTGAGATGATGCGCTAAATATCCGTAGTTTGTCTTTGTACTAAAATTATGAGGTTCTACTTAGTACTCTTAGATCATAATCTCCCAATAATTCCGTGATCAAAACAAAGTTTTGCGGTTATAAAAAGATTAGTTAGCCGTTGCTAAGTTACAATGTCGTATTCGCCGTTATTCATGACGTGTTGCACAGGAAGATATGTTTAAATACATTCGCCCACTACGTGCAGGACGTGAAGTCAAAGTTGTGTTAATATTCGATTCTTCAAGTGCGAAACACTCCACTTACTCAATGTACTTCCTAAAGGAACATGTTTCAAATTTGTTAAATTTTTAGTAGATCTCAGGGCTGTTTCCAGGTTATTTCTGTGTTTCGCCACCAATTAAGGACCTGTTCTGAATTGGTTAGTTAGAATAATGGGGGGATTACAGTCACAATTAAATACAATGTAATTGACCATAACGAAAAAGATGGCGATATGTACATATTACCAGAATGCATTGCAGGCTTAAAGTATAAATGAGTGAAAAAAGATGACAAGAAAAACACCTAAAGTTATAAAATTCTAACGCAACGAAAAATATAACATCTTGTATCATATAGGCTGGGGCGGTTCTTGGAAAAAACCGAAACCGAAAACCGTTCAGAAAAAACCGAAAAAAACCGAAAAACCGGTTTTTATCTAAAAATAACACACATAAATTTATAGTGGAAGCACGTG
>JAOBYK010305473.1:0-19215 GCA_025434845.1 Phenganax subtilis | reverse complement strand
TATAGCAAAACCATGTCATTCCTACTGAGATGCTACCTTGCTGATAAGGAAATTACAACTAACCAGTCACGTGCAATCTTGGTTGAAAGCCGTGGAAGATGAATTTATGCCATCTTATTGGCTAAGGAATGTCAGAAGCGTTACAAATTTATTACAAACAATATAATTTCAAGATAGCTTTTCGTAATGATGATTCTTGATGAAATTGAATTCTAGCTTTTGGCAAAAATGTTATAGGAGATTTTTCAAAAACACAGTTTTGAAGGAATAAACTAAGAGTGTTCAAAGTTGTTTGAGTCAAATAACAGTGCATGATTAGAAAATGTATCAAAGTTCATTTGTATATAATTTTTGGTATTATGTTTAAATACTTTATCAGTCTTGTTCAAACTTAAAAAAACGTGTGAGATTTATTATCTTCAATTTAAAGGTGGCATCCTTAGGAAAATATTTGTCTAATATGTAGTTATGTTCATCGTCTGGCCCATTCGATCTCATGTTGCAAGAAGTTATTGCACTTTTGTCTGTTGCAAGTTTTGGAAAGAATTAGTTTGTTGTCGTAAAACCAGTTTTCACAGCTTATCCATCTCCTTTGTTATCATGTTAAGATTGGTTATTGTTTGAAAGAGCATTTCCTGACTTGGCTCAGAAAACAAGGAGACAACTTTTTGCATGACTATGTTATCTGTTATCATTATTTTTATTGTGTTATAAGGGCCAGAGTAATTGACATGTTGTGTTCCAGAAACCCTGGCATGTGCTAATAGGTTATAGTTGTACTATGGCTCAGCTATAAAATACTCATGCATGTCGTTAGATAAATAAATAAATAAATATGGATACTGATCAATGGTTGTGATTTAATGTTACATACAGAATGCATGCTTTGCAAATGACAAAATATGATTTTACATGTAATGTTGAGCAAAGCAATACAGAGAAACTAGGGAATAGTTTTTTGGTTAGATTATTGGCAAAAGAACTAATATTTACGCTGCATTTAGTAATAATATCAAAACTGATTTTATTACAAAAATTATCTAAAATGCTTATTACCTAGATCACAGCCTTGCTGTCTGGTTATTTATTTTGGATAAACTTCATAAACTGTTTGCTAGTAAATTAGTATGCTTGTACTACAATCCATGGGTGTGGCAGGCGGGGAGGCAAAAGGCATAGCAGCTCCCCCCACTTGTTGGGCAAACAAGACCAGTCGGACATTGTTCTCTTCACTGTCAGGCATATTATTGTTTCAATGTATTATATACTACTTGTGCATAAAAACATATCAGCTAATTGGAACGTAAATATGACTATTCACAGCAAACCAAAAGTAAGACATTTTTCGTGCTAGTCATGCAAATAGCTGACAGCCTCTAAAAATATCAGCTAGTATACCCATGCTGTTATCTTCTGAGGTTATAGTATATTTTTAACCTATTAGTGTGCAATAGTTTTTTGCAAGCATATTTCTATGTCCCTGTTTTGTAGTAGTCTTTCTACTAATAAATGTGTCTTTTTCTCCGATCTAGCACCAGAGATATGTGTGACAAAAATTATCCTTTTTCATATAATCGTGAAAAGCATTGTATAAAAAATGACTTCAAAATTTCAGCAAAGGCAGCGAACAATTGCTGATGTGTCTCGCTCAATTAAATTTTCAGATGTCTGTTCCTTGCCAGTCATGGTTATATTTCCCTGCACGTAACTTACAAGATGGGCAAACATGCAAAGTGTACCTGGGAATCTTAACTCAACCTGCAGTATCGTTTCCCTTTTTCCATGCATGGGTGTAATTTGGCTGAGTCAATTTTGAAACATTGCTTTGCTTGTTTATATTCTATAACTGGCATGGTAATTATTTTCAGACAGTTAGTGGGATTTGAATTTTTTTTATAGACTAAAGATTGTATTGACTCTTGGCCTTTATCAGAAACGACGCTCTATATTGGGATAGACAGAGACAAAAAACCAGTTACTGGGTAAGTTCTTGGAAGGAGTTTAAAAAGTGACAAATTATTATTTTCCCCTTTTCTGGAAGTGTGGCTTAGTAGAGAAACAGAGCTTTATTTAGACAGAGGCTAAATACAAATATTGTAAAATTCACAAAATGTTTAGTATGGGTCAAAAAATCTATATCTGATCAATGAGCAAACTTTGGCATGAAGTTGTAAGTTTTATTTGTTTTGCTAGTTTGCAATGAACTTTTAAAATAATATAGTTTTAATTTTGATGCCCAAATTTGAGATTGAAAATGGTGGAAGACTACTTTTTTATCCTACTTTAGAGGTAGCCTGAGACAGCAGACAAAAAAAGAAAACATTAATCAGAAAACGTTTCTCACTAATCAATCTTGCCAGCCAATTAGCATAATGTAGCATGAGTATTCACGAAGTTGTGCAATTTGAGATCACTGAAAAAAAGAAACAAAATGGTGTTTGCTGATAGAAACGAATACAGCTTATATCCTTTTAAAGCTTACCAGATTTTTTTGTTTTTAGCACATGAGGTGCAAATTTTATCATTGTGAGATTGAGAACGTTTATCAATGTTAGCTGGTTGACGGAAAGCAAAGTTTGATGTGTGCTCTCCTGTTGCATGTGTAAATTGTGTATAGATAAGCATTATTCCAACAAGTCTTTCCCCTATTGAATTCCACCATCCTGGTCAAATATTTTTGTGTATATTTTGAATTTTCATATTTTTGTCCTATTACATTAATTGAGCAACCGAACGAAAAATGCCCAATTTTTGTAACTTTAGCATACCCAATGATAATCTGCCATCTGTATCTCAATTAATGCTCTGATGGCACTTGGCAAGCACAGCAATAAATGTTCACAGACAAATATTTCCATTATACATCAGCACACTTAGACTATTTAGATGTTGTTAGTCTTGACATTCTTTAATGCAGGGCTGCAGTATTTCTAAATAAAAAGAAAGCAGATATGAACTTATTCACAAAAAGAACCTTAGATGCATACATACACTCATATCTTTTACAATATCTGCTGAATTGCTGTCTCTTCTTTTTAAATTACAGCTACTTTTAGAAAAATATAAATCTTTATTGTGATGGTAAGTATAATTGCACTCAACTCACCATGACTTTTAACCTTTATCACCTAGATACGGAATCACAATAGTCAGAATAGCAAAAGATGACCAATGTGTATACAGGTTTGAGAAAATAAATTTTATATCAATTACTTCTGCCATGTTAAACATTTTTAGTTCTATAATTTGTTTTGCTTTGTATGATGTACGGTATGTACAGACATAGAGGGGGTCTATTGCATGGCACATGTCAGATGATTTGCAGTTGCACAGTTTGAATGTTCATGAACTTTCTAATTTTATGAACACTTTAGCTTTTAGCTCGGCTCTGATTGTACCCTGAATTTAAATGTATTAGATGCTTCTGTAGCATAATCAAGGTAGTTATGCACATGGAAGAATGAAACAGGAGTAATGTACGAGTTCTTTCTTTGGCTACAATTGCAATGGACTGAACATGAGAAAGTCACTAAATCTAAGTTACTGGAATCCAAATGTGATCAATATAGGTCAGATGCAGAATTATAACTAAAAAAGTTGGAATACAACCACTTTCAAAGGTTGCTGGATCAATTACTGTTGTAGAGCATGAACAGCTGTTTGATTTTAGTTCAACAATATTTTTTTCAACCTGGCTCTTCTAAAACAATGTTTCACCAGTGATTTATACCAATATATTGTACCACTCCTATTCATCAGAGTGTTTACAACATTACCTTGAGGACACAGGGGATGAAGGTTATTAAAAGATATAGTTTCTATGACCATTTCAGAGCATCTAAATAAAAAAGATTATAGCATGAAAGTGAATGTGAAGTTAGAGATACAATTTACTGCAGGGTGTCTCTAAAATAATGTACTGCAACTTTAGCATGCTATTGTGCAAGAAATAATTGCTAAATGAGTGTAATTTTGTGATATTTAGAAACATCAAGCATTTAGTTGTTGAATGGTGTGTTTTTAATATCATTTGGAGCAAAAACAAATACATTCGAGCACTATGAAAATGCTTAGTCACTTTTACGAATCAAGCATAAAACTCTAAGGGACTTAGGTTAGTTGCTAAATAACTATGCATATGCAGTTTTCTGCACATGTTGCCTACAGTCAAAGATGGTTCAACTCTTGATAAAGTAAGGAACATTTTGTAGTTAAATCATTTTGTGAAACTGGAAGTTTTCTGCAAAAAGCATACTATGTCAATGTCAGCTGTATCAACAGAGATGGTAGCCAAGTCAAAGGTGTGGGAGCATAATCTTGAAAGTTTTTAAGTTTTAAATGTAAATAATTTCTAAGGGGCTGGTTACATGTGCTGGGCTAGCCCAGTTAATCAGGCATAACAGTTTCTTTTGCATCTTTTTGCCCTTCAAAGCTTGTGTAAAATAAGATAGGAAACAACATTCAAATTGTAGTTGGTCTAAGCTTTCACCACAGTTTATTCAAATACTCAGTTAATAGGCAGGAAATATTGTTGTGACAAAACTCAGCCTGCTTAACCATGCTGGCTTGGCTCCGGTAATTGCTCCCTAATAGAGCCAGTTGACATTTTGATTCACTAAATGCATTTTCTTTTGTTTAGCTTCTCAAAACTTAGGCACGGAGGTGAAAGAATGCAATTTTGAACAAGCTTTTCATCACGCTCCTATTTGCTCATTTTTGTTCCATGTGTTATGAAAAACATACTATTCAATGGCTAAAAGCCTCCTCTTTCTAAATATCAGAAAATTAAACTCGCTTACCTAGTATTTTCTGCACAATAGTGTGCCAAGGATGGATTACGTTATTTTTTGAGACACCCTGCATTGTGTCTATGATGTAGTGTAGTAAAACATTGAATAATTTCTCTAATACTTCAGGTATATATGCTATGAAGAAGAAAGGGAAAAGTATAGATGGATAAATTTGTTACTAAAATTAAAAGTAAGTAGTTTGCTCAAATTAATAAAATTGAGGTGTTATATCTGTGCCAATGCACAATGACAACAATGCATGCATTTTGAAAAATCTTGGTAGGGTTACCGCAACAGCTAGATGCCAACTATTGCAGACTCATTAATTATTTTTTTAAAACAGCAACAGCCACAACAACATAACAAAAACAAACACATTACATTCTTAAACTAAACACATTACATTTACACAAGCAATCAAACGTGTATATAGCATTTTCTAATAGCAACTTGATACTGGATGCGCGAGACTGCATACTGAACTACACTTTAGGCATATAGTTTTAGATTTCCAAGGATTATTAAAGTTATAACTTACTGTTAAAGGGTTATGACAATAATTGCATTAGACTGTTTAAAATAGTTGAGGCCTTCCTTATCAAAATTGTATGATCCACGAGACTGTTTCATTTCTGACAAGTTCTGATCATGATTTAGAACTGTTTGGTTGTTTTCTTATATCTTGGATGATATTTTGTTTGGAGAAAGACCACATTTTTGTGTATTTATCAAAATGTGGAGAAAGCATCAGATATGATGCAGCTATCACAGTGTGAACAAGATTGTCTTGATCTTATGTCCATGCAATTGATGCGATATCACTGATTAAGAAATGTCTTGAATATGTCTCCATTTTCTAATATTCATAACACTTCAGACTTTCACTAAGATTTCTATCAGAACAATTTATTCTATCCATCATTTAGTATTTGCATATGAGAAAAAAAACTGAGCCCTTGCAACTGAAGTGCCTCCACTACATTATTATGTGTTTTACATGTTTTTTACAGTTGACTGAACATAGGCCGTGGGATGAGCAGCCAAAAGATGCAATTCTATTGCATCTGTCATGGAACTACATAAATTTCACATGAACCAATAGATAGAAACGTATTTTATCAGAATCTGTTGCTTCCCTAACGGAACAGGTGCAAAATTCAGAAAAAAGGCCCTCCAAAGTTTGCTACTTTTCCACTTTGAAATATTCGAACCGCCATTGTGTCTGTAACAAACAAGCAGGCGCTTATCAGCCGAACGCAGATTGCGCATGCACAAATTGAGAAAATAGATTTCCCCTTAGAGCTTTAAGTGGTTTTCCCTTCTTTCCATGGAAAATAAACAAGATAAAATCATGAAACAGAACTGAAACTTTGTAATATTAATGAATATATACACATTCATTAAATATTCTTCAAATCACTTTGTGATTTTGCTTGGTGAAATGCTAACTCCCTTCAATTCATTAGTTATTGCATCAAAGTACTGTCTTAGTGTACATAAATAATTTACTCTACATAAACATCTTAATTCAGCACAAATTAGTGTGAGATAAAAATTTAATCTGCACAAAACAGAGCAGAGAAACTATCTAATTTCGCATAAAGTTCACACCATCAAGGAACAAATTATTCACTGGCCGTCAAAAAGAATTGCTCAAACTTTGTTATTACCACATGTTATAAGCCTAACAAAAAATATCTATTTTATTTATAGTTTATTTACAAGATATATGCTGTCACCAATGTTTAGTGCTTTGTAGGACTGCCTCCAGCCTTTAGGATGGCATCACACCTCCGTGGTATGCTGTCAGTCATGTGTATTAGCTTGCCTTGGGGGAAGCCTCTCCAAGCCGATTGCACTCTTTCCCACAGTTCATATACATTTTGTTGATTTTTTTCCTTGGACAACAGTCTTGACGTGATCCCACAGATTTTCTGGGGGATTCAGGTCAGTTGATTAGGGTGGCCTTTCCATTACTGTAATTCTATCCCTTGAAAACCACTCATTCACAACCCTAGATGTATGGCATGTTCCATTGTCTTGCTGAAATACCCAGCCAGTGGTGATTCCCAGCATTTCAACTGTGGGAGTAAGCCCATTCTACAAAATGAAAATGCATGCTGGACCGTTGAACTTGCCATTAACTCTAGACAAACATCCAGTTCCCTTGGAAATGATGCACTCCCATAGCACTATTTCACCACCACCATGTTTAACTGTGGGTTCAACGCAATTTTTTGGAGATCTTCGCCAAACATTCGTCTTACATAAACTTTACCATCACTTCTATGAAGCAGGAATCATGACTCATCACTGAGAATGACCTATGACCATTGTTCTGCTGTCCAGTAATTGTGGTTTCTTGCATATTGAAGTCGAGTTTTTGTGTGGTAAGTGATTAAACGTGGTTTTCTTTCTTTGCTTGCGACCATTTAGCCCAGCTTCTCTTAGTCTTCAGCATGTGGTCAAAACAGAGATGTCCACTGCTTCTTTTGCATTTGGCTTTAATCTCTGGGGCTGTTTTGAAACAGGCATTTTACTTTTTGCACCAATACATTGACTTCTCGTCTGTTCGTCTTTCTCTTTCTGCTTGGGATCTTGATGTCCTAAACGCTGTCCATCAGTTTTTTTTGTTCGATATGTTGCTGTCACTTCTTTGGCTCAGCCTTCTTTATCCAAAATTTCCCTTGTGTATAGATTTCCCCTGATAATGCCTCTACAATTCCTCGTTGCTTGACACTTATTCTTGACTTCCGATCCATGGTTCTGTTTATGCCTCTAAAACTTCTCATTCAAGGAATAACAATAGTATTCGAACACAATTCTCAATCTCACTAACCTGCGTATGTAGAATATAAGTATGGGGTACGATTGGGGGAGAGTTGTCATATCTTTTTTTGGCCATAATCTCTAAAATCTAAGATTACAAGCCACAGCATGCACTTGCGAGAAAAATACTAATTTGAGCAGTTCATTTTGACTGCTAATGTATAATTCGCTAAACCAAAGCGTTGGCTCTACATAAAAGAACATTGTTGCTGATATATTCATCATTTTTAATGTTTGCTCATACGTTTTCCTGAAGCCAGTTGTTCGAAAGGTGAATTGTGCTAACCACTTGATAGCGATTTTTTGTAGCTTTCATAAAAGTTTCAATAATCACTGTAGCATAAAACAGCTGCAATTGATTTTCATAGATTAAAGTAACAATTTTGATATTGTTGACCATTCAACATTTGAACAAGCGGCCCCTGACTCTCACATGTGGAAACATTGCTTTCATTACGAAAACGAAATAATTATGCTTCCAAAGACGCAAAAAGAAATCATGCCAGATACTGAAAAAGTCGGTGAACAACTCTTTTTTTGTTTGCTGATACTTGTCAGATAACATGGCATCCAAAACTATGGTAAGACAAATAAGATGACAACTAACTTTGCCCAATTGTGTTTCCCAGTTTGTCCTGGGTTTTCAAGTATATTGCTATAGACCTCAAGGAAAACCTCTGCTTGAGTCTTCAATATATCATCGAATAACTCCTTAAGATATGTTTGGCGCTTCTTTAATTGTGCTTTTCGTAAGTATAATGTACAGGCACTACTCTTGGATTGGGATCAATGTTTCCATTCCTTTAAACCATCTTTTCAACTATTGTATTTCAAAGGACGATGCATAATTTCACCAGTGAAAGACCTTTTTCTGTGAAAGAAACATACCCTGGCACCAATTCAAAATTCATCATAAAAAAATAAAAAAGAAGTTCTGCTTTGTGCTTTGGAATAGATAATTGGAAAAGATAATGTATTGCATGAAAACATTAGTCCCAATCCAAGATTAGTGCTTATACAATATACTTCAGGAAAGCACAATTTAAGAAGCGCCAAACATATCTTAAGGAGTTGTTCAGTAATATATTGAAGACTCAAGGAGTGGTTTTCTCAGAGTGCATAGCAATATTCCTCAACGCCCAGGACAAACTGGGAAACACAAGCAAAGTTAGTTGTAATCCTATTTGTTTTTCCATTGTTCAAATGACATATTATCTGACAAGCATCGGCAAACAGGAAAAGAGTTGTTTACCGACTTTTTCAGTATCTGGCATGATTTCTTTTTGCATCTTTTGAAGCATAATTATTTTGTTTTGGTAATGAAAGCAATGTTTCCACATGTGAGAGTCAGGGGCCGCTTGTTCAAATGTTGGATGGTCAACGATACTAAAATTTTACTTTAATCTATGAAAATCAATTGCAGCTGTTTTATGCTACAGCAATTATTGAAACTTTTATGAAAGGTACAAAAAATCACTATCCAGTGGCTAGTGGCTAGCACTATTCACCTTGGCTCCAGGAAAACGTATGGCTCCAGAAAAACGTATGAGCAAACAAAAGAAATGATGAAAATATCTGCGACAATGTTTTTCAAGTAGAGCCAACACTTTCGTTTAGCGAATTGTATAATTTCTTCCATGATATTGTGAGTTTTATGTGAAAATAGATAGTTTCTTCGTTTTATTTTGTGCGAGTTGATTTTTTATTTCACACTAATTTGTGCCGAATTAAGATTTTAATATAGAGTAAAATTATTAATGTACACTAAGAGAGTACTTAGAAGCAATAGCTAATGAATTAAGAGAGTTCTCATTCACCAAGCAAAGTCACAATGTGATTTGAAGAATATTTAATGAATGTGTATTTATTCATTAACATTACAAAGTTGCAGTTCTATTCCAGGATTTTGTTTTGTTTATTTTCCGTGAAAATCGGGAAAAACGACTGATAACCCTAAGGGAAAATCTACTTTCCCAATTTGCACATCCACAGTGTTGATTTGGCTGATGAGCGTGTGCACGTTTGTTACTGAAACAATGGCGGTTCGAATATTTCAAAGCAGGATAGTAGCGCACTTTGGAAGGCCTTTTTTCTGAATTTTGCACCTGTTTTGCTAGGGGAGCAACAGATTCTGTTAAAGAACGTTTTTATCTATTGATTTATGAGAAATTTATGTAGTTCCACAAGGGGTGCAAGGGAATCTGTTTTTAAGTAACTTTTGGATGCTCATCCTATGGCCTAAACAATGTTTTAGAACTAGCTCTAGATTAAGATGTTTGCAATTTAATTACTGTCATTGTTGGAAAACTCTTTACTTCAAATGCTGTAAAACTTCCGTACAGCATTCAGCATTGGCAGTGTCTTTTAAAAGTTGAGATTTCTAGTCATGCGAAAATCATGCCAAAATCTACATCCTAGTTGTGGCAAGGGCCCTAACATTGTTTTATCTTTATTTGATGTAGTATCCAGCATGGGATAACCTGTGGACTGATCCTGATTTTGAGCCAGTTGGATATTATGCTGAAGCCTTGGTAAGAACAAAGTTTTAAACTGAAGGTTTTATAGGATATATCTTTTGTGATTGTACAGAAAACAAATTGTATGTCTTGTGATTTGCAAATCATCCATGTCGCTCACATTTTCTCATTTATGCCGATCAGTCTTTTGACAATGAAGGGCCCAATACAGTATGTCCATAAATTATGATTTTGACAAAGTTTGAAATTACATCATGCTCGGTGAAATTGGTCCTAGCTTTTTTCGCTACAATTTTGTTGTGTTGGTTTGTGCTGCAGTTAATTTTAAGGCTTTTTTGCCATTTAACTTGAAGATATTGATTGTTGAAGTTGCTAACTTTTATTTTTGAATTTAACAATAGTTATTAAAATTGGGATGCAACCATGCATGGATGTTTTATTGACCTGCCTTCAACTTTTATGTCATCTTAGTGTTGCCATTTCTTCCTTGAATGTCTAAACAAGGATGAATGAAAGACTATTTGCTGATGTTGAGTACATGGCCAAAGTTGTATCCAATTGTAAAACAATGAAAGAAGGAATGTTGCATTGGTCCTTAGTAAAGATGTACCTTGAGGAATATGACTGTTTTAGATGCATTTAAGGTTTATCCTAGGAAAGATAGCAGAGCGCTAGTTGCAACAGTCCAACGTAGACAATGGACCGTAGAAAGACTGATTCACAAACTTGTCCTACTTTCGTGAAACATGGACTTTAAACAGAGCACCAAGTGTGTTTTGCTTCAGGGAGAAGGATGTTCAGAAGATGCTTATAAGTTATGTAGAACTGCATTACATTCGCATGCAAACACTAGTTTTCCTGTCTTAGTTACACAAAATTACTTGATGCCTGTTTTTCATGTTTCAGAGAACTGTTTTGTTGACAGAAATTTTAAATCGACAGTTTCCAATCGAATACTGATGCATTTTCTTTAACAAGTTTACTCAATGCACAACAGTCATCAAGTGTGGGTGACTTCCTCTAGACTATTCACCTGTAGCTATAATCTAGTGGTGCACATTTCTTTTATTTCAGTTTTGTATAGCTGCTTCTGTTTAGCCAGTCGCTTTTCTTGAAAGTTTTTTCCCTCATAAGTGTTCAAATAGAATTTGGCATTGTCCTCTGTCAGAGAACGAGGATACTCATTCTTTTTTTTGTTTATTTACTTATTATACTGAAAGATTGTCAAGAACTCAACTCTTTTGGCATAATTTGGTTTCAGTGATAGTGGAGTATCTTAATGTCAAATGTTGAGAAGTATGTTTTCTATATAAAATATATTCTTCTACGTTCAGTTTTGAAATAATTTTACCCATCTCAATGTGATACAAATTATGTATTTCCTCAATCACTCAAACATTCATCATCACATTCATTCTACGAAGCACTGTTGAACCTGATTAATTATAACACAGCACATGGTAATGATCTTCGAATCTTTTCTAATGAACTAAAGAGATTACAAAATCCAGTCAAAAGGCACAGTTGTTCTAACAAGCATTTGTTTAGCTGAAATATGATGGAAATTTGAAGAAAATTCTGCAACAACCTGCTTTGATTAAAAATTCAAAATGGCTGAAATGAAAACGGAAAGTGTAACGCCAAGCATTCTTCCCTAAATTTTTGCCAAAATTCTTTTTGCCATAAATCGATAATAGTTGTAACATACTTTTCGAATCAAGAACTTTCAAACTTATCGAGTTGAGGTCTTGCAATATTGTTAACCTGATTAAAATTCAAAATGATGAATCTTGTAATGTGGATACTTCCTCTTTTGAAATTGTGCCAAACTTCTCTTTTCTATAAATCAAGGGTAGTCACCAGCTACTTTTCAACATCAAAAAGTTTCAAAATCTTTGAGTTGAACTTTTGTAAGACTGTTACTCTCATAAAAATTCAAAATGATGAAACTCATAACAGAAAAGCAAAGACTAATATTTCAATTCTTATCACTGTGCCAAGATTCTCTCGGCTATAAATGAATAGTAGTTGTCGAGGACTCTTCAAAAACAAGCAGTTTCAAAATCAACTAAATAAATTTTTCCCTATCGTCACCATTATTAAAATTCCAAATGCTGAATATCATAGTAGAAAATTAAACGCCGATATTTCCTTTCTCAAAATTGTGCCAGATTCTTTTTGCTCTTAATGAATAACACTGTCAAGTACGTTTCAAAATCAAAAAATTTAAAATGAACAAGATAAATATTTTGACTACCATTGGGCCGTTACTTTTATTAAAATTTAAAATGTCAGACATCATGATTTGTTTTTTAAACACTGATCTTTCTTTTCCTAAGATTGTTCCAAGTTGTCTGGTATAAATGAATAGAAGTTGTCAAGTACTTTTCAAACACAAAATGTTTCAAAATCATTGAGATGAATTTTTGTAATACTGTTAGCCTTATTAAAATTTGATATGGTGAATCTCACAATGGAAAACCAAATGCTGATATTTCATTTCCTGAAATTGTGCCAAACTTCTCTTTTCTATAAATTAATAGAAGTTTTCAAGTACTCAAGACAGAACCAGTGAACCTTGCAGCTACCACTTTTCTTGTTATTGTAATTTTAGTGATATCAGTAAACTCCAGAAGCAAGTACAGCGCTTGCAAAATCTATCATAAAGTGCACTACTACTCAAGTCCCAAGCCAATTTGGCTAAATAAAATCAAAAGACTTAAACCAAGCAACTAACCTTGCCTGAACAACACCTAATTCTCTTGGAGAGAAAGTTTCTTGTCTGAATTGATTATCCAATGTCCTATCAGAAGGATACTTGATTTGCATACGTATCTGAATCAAATCATAGAGAATGTTGAGTACCATACTCTGCCCAACAGCTTAGAAACTAATAAAAGATTGTTACCCACAACTAGTTTTTCATGCAACAATGAAAATGAAGAAAGGTACTTTGGTATAGAGTGACAAGTATATCCCTTGGAGATGAGGCTGATGGTACTCCAGCAGTGGTTGAAGAATCTGAACCAGAATTCAAGGAAGAAAATGGCCACGGAATTGCAAATGACTGTGCAGTGTCATTTGAAGATTTAGTATATATCTAACTGCTTTGGAGATAAAACAATTTTAATGGAAAATGCAGGTAAAGATTGGCGTCCTGATTTTCACGATCTAGCATTCAAGAAAGCAAGCAGTCCATTATTATAATGGTTTACCATTTCTTGGCTTGATGTTTAGAGTTTGCATTCTAACCATCTACTGACGAAAATTTCAAAAAAACTCAGTGATGCAACTAAAGTTGTGTTAATGGTACAAGATTTCATTATTGCTGAGTCAAAGGGAAGGAAACGGACCCACAAGTTACTAGACCTCAGGATGGCAGTCATTTTTTCACATTCTGCATGGCCTGGAGCACATAGCATTTGCAGCTGCTGTTTCCAAACACCATACAACATTGGCAATTGTGAGTGTTCAAAAGGATGGAAACAACATAAAGACGCAGATAAATATTAATCCAACTGCATTTGCAACAAGTGTTTTGGACAATAATGACCTCAACAAAGACACAATATCAAAGAAAGACACAACAAATGTTGCTGATGGAATCATCCTGCAGAATGTAAATGAATTTCTTGGATTGTACAGATTTGTGTGTTGCTTAAATGATAATAAGTGAATCTTATTCGATTTTGAAATCTTCAAAATAAGAGGTGCAAACTTCCAAAAATTCTTGCGATGCAGAACAGTGTGTTTAAAATTTGCTGTTATATGAGGATTGGTGGAGTCATGTTATTTGTACGTAAACTGATGTTCTGGTATTAAGCACCAGATGATGATCAGTCAAAGTTTTCACTACTCATCTGACAATGGTAGTGGATCATTTACTTTACACACTCTCAAAACTTGAGAACCTCAATTGCTGGTTTTACAGAGAGTTTGATACAGCAGTGCATATTAACAAAGTCTGCAGTGCATGCCTTTTTCATATACATAGTAAGCTTGTAGTGAATGCTGTTATTCTATATTGTATTGATTATTGCCACAATTTCCTCCATAACCTACCTCAGATGCAGATGGCTAAGTTATATTCAGTAAAACGTGCTACATCTGTATTAGCTTGGAATGTTGCACATTTGGATTGCAAAACATCGGTGTTAATAAATTTCACTGGCTGCCAGCTAAATAGACAGAATATTGTCCTGTTTATGTGAATTATTGTGCAATGGACTTTTGCTTAAGATATTATTGGGCAGAGCATGTCGCACAAAAAACCATGTCGAGTTTATATTCCTGCTATCCCATTCAAAGATAATTTTTGGTTTTGACTTTGGTGAATTTTAAATTTTGAATGGTTTTGTGATGCAAATAGTATTTTCTCACCAAGTCTCTTGCATAAGGCAAACACCATATTGGATTTGAAACTTTCAAAGTGCCATTGGAATTTCAAGATTCTCTCAGCAAGCATTTTTGGTCACTGTAGAATCCTAACATTGAATATGCTTTGCCACTGAAAGTTGTGACACTTCAAGTGTAACTTAAAAGTACAACTGATCTACAATATTATAGAAACATATTTCATTACGTATTGTAAAGAGGAAGGTGCTGAAAAGTGAGCTTGCTTACACATGCCATCATCCTAACAAATACATTATTATAGTATTTAATTAAGCATTTGCAATCTAGAGCATGGGGGCCACAAGTTTATTAGCTGTTAGCTATTTCGTGTCCACCCTTGTTAAATATAGACTCTACTACTACTTCTACATGCATAAACAGGACCAGACAACTGACCAAATGTACCCATGTGCCTGAATATGCAGAACTCTATTGCGTTTGAAGTGTTATTACATTTGGAAGTGTTATTTGGCCCTGTTCAACCGCTTGTACTTGCCTTTCAGTAGCATATTAGTGTGAAATAGAGAGGAAATCGTGTGAAGCCAGAGGCTACTGTTGTAATAAATTTATTGTCATTAATTTGTAATGTCATAGTACGATGAAAGATAAGATATAATTTGTGATGTCATAGTACGACGAAAGTTAAGATATAATTATTAACAATAAGTCTGTTACAACAGTAGCTAGTGGCCTCACTTGGTCTCCTCTCTTTTTATTCTATTTGTTCTATGTCATTCTATTTGCATTTTAGCTCTCCTGCAGTACTGAGCATGTACGTGCTTTAGAGAAGTAGTAATGAAGTCTATGTATATGTTACAGGTCAAAAATTTGAACTTAGTATAACATTTTTGAACTTAGGTTACAATTTTTAACCTAGTTTAAAATTCTCAAGCTAGATGGGATTTTAAATATCTAAGGTTCTTTAAAGAGACCCAGAAACTTGGGGACTGGGGTGGGGTAAAAAGAAACCAGCAACTTCTCCCATTATCTGTTCTCAATCCATTTCTTTCTTCCCCTCATTTTTCCACCTTTTCCTATCTTCTGACTCATATGACATCAACTTCAAACTGTCTTTCTATCTAGTAACCCGGCTCCTGAACCTATATCTTTTCTTGCTTGATTTTTTGTTGCATTGCTGGGACTCAAACTTTTTATTTAATGCTTGCAATTCTATGAGCTTGATCTCTTGACCACCAAATATATGTTGACACAACGTCAGCACAGTTACGTTTTATTCTAAATGATTCATAAGCGTTACATAATCATATAATTTATTATTTAAGCATGCCCAAAAGTAGGGGAAGTAGCAAAACAGCGTTAGCATTTTCAATAAGACAATGAAATTCGTTGAAATATTTGAGCATCACAATTAATGAGAACATTACATGGCATGAACATATTGAAAAATTAATGATAAATTTATACGGGATCCATGTCAGTGGATATTTGCTTCTTACAGAACATAAACTGCTGTGAGCTAGCTTTTAAGGGAGATGCATAAATTACAGTAACTGTTTCCTGACACAGACAATGCGCATGTAGGCGCGATATCAAGTGTGATGTTTATAGATTGCAACTTATTCAAATTTCACGGCATGTATAAAGCAATAATAGCTTAATATCTCACTTTTGTTTGTGCCTCTCTAGTCTACGCTTCACGCTAATATTCTCAAATTCATGGATAACCTTAGTATTACAGTTGATTCAAAATGGCTTTGTCTTTCGTACACGCGTCAAAGAAACGAAAAGTTATGAAGGTCAAAGGGCACGTTCGTGTAATTAAACTTTCCGATCAAGGCGAATCTGCTTGGAAGATAGCTAGTTTGGTGTAGGAAAAAGGCTGGCCCAAACAGTCATTCGAAACAGAGAAACAATTATGAATGTTTCTAATGATGTAGATGGGCAAATAATTAAATAAATGCATCACACACTTTAAACTTTTGTTGATGACATCATTTTTAAACCTGCATTAAACGACCACCTGTCATATGCGACCACATTTACCAGACATTTAGGGTGGTCGCAAAACTCGGGTTCCTCTGTATATGTGAATGTATACATGCAATGTTATATATATATATAAATCGATGAAATGTCAACCACAGAATCATCAAAAGTGCTCAATATAAACTTGTTCAAAGAGCGTTAGATAAATCATATATTAAAACATTAGATAAAGAATATATACAAGTTAAAAACCAACTACTCGAGTGTCATGCTCGAAGCGATCATCAAACTAAATCAGCACGGCGCTGTCAAAGTATGCATGGAGATTAAAGGATTCTAGCATTAATTATTCAATCAATTGGTCAATCCTGAAACGAGCTGGTGTATACAAAAGTGGAACCAAACAATGTCTTGTCCGAAACCAAACTTTTTCTTCGAGAGAAGTTCAGCATTATAAAAGCAAGAATAAACTGTTTAAACAAAAGGACTGAATTTTTAACCAAGTGTGTTCATTGTAACAAAGTTTCTTGTTAGCAATTTTATACCACCGTAATTTTAACTTAGATTTTAGTCTCATGATCGCCTCGAACGTGAAACTCAAGTAGCTGGTTTATAACTTGTATATATTCTTCACCTAATGTTTTATTATATGATTTATATATATATATATATATACACACATATATATATATTTACACACATTAGTAAATATTGTATATACATCAGTAAAAATTGTAAATAGTAATAGAATACAATTCATGCTGCCAGGTAACTACATGTAAACCATCAGTTTAATCTACTCTCAATGCCAGATTATTTTACTTCATGAACTGAGGCCCACTTTTAGTCAGCTGATTCAAATCAACATATGCGGTTAAATATTTTATGTAATTCTTCAGGGGTTTTTTTTTATCTATGTTCAACCTGTTTGGCATATCCATTGTAGAATTCCATTGTTTCCATTCTCCTGTATGAACAAGAATTCCTGATCTGTAATTGCTGAGGAATGTGTCGTTGGCATTCTTGCCTATTGCCGCATTTCCTTAGGGCAGAAAAGGTTTGACATTATGTTAATATTCTGCTTGTGATGATGTGAGACTTACATGAGATACATCGAGGGGTACATCTTAGAACAACAAGTACGAGCGTACTAACGGGACCAGGAACTGGGCAACTGGACAAGCTTGCATGTCCTCCAAATAAATGAAATTCAGGGCTTTGTGTAGAAACTCTCATTAACGCTTATGATGTATGAAATGTATAATGCCTTTTGTTTTCCGTATCCGCGTTGCAGCAGCTTATACCAAACGGCTTCCATTTGTCTGTGAATATTAACGATGCATAATAATTATTGTACAATTACAGCAAAAAATTGGTTGTATTTTTTTCCTAAATCGAAAATCAAAAATCGAACTCCGACTCCGTCAATCGATGAGTAATATCATTTTACATCATTGTGTCAAATTTCACGACGATTGAATTAGAAATGAGAAGGCCTTAGGCTTTTTCGAAGAGCGTCGCCACCTTACAAGAACAAGAACAACAAGAACAAGAAGAAGATTAGCAGCGATCGGAGGCCAGTTCCTGGTCCAAAAATATGAGGTTATATAGTTTGTTTGTCATGGGGTGGCTGTCACTCGAGACTTACAAAGCACTCAACCTCCTTCAGGAGTACATCCGACAACAAGATGATCTTGTTTTACCTTGCATGGTTATCAATTGGAGAGACTTACAAAACATTCATCCCCCCTCGTACGTTCCACGGGAATAGGACATTACCATTGTGTTAGTGATGATGTGACTCTTACTAAGAGACACAAATATGTATAGAAAAAATTTCATTTCACCTTGCAATCCTTTTACTGCCCTCACAACTGGATATCTAAAAAATAGGCTAACAGTAAATCTCCTGAAATACAAAACCCAGATCTATATAACTTTAAAAGCTATAATTATATAAAGAATAAAATAATGATTTTGAAGTTTCAAGAACTAAAATCTACATACGGCCCAAAGGAGACAGGGTCAAGTTCTTTGGTATTCAGATCACACTCCTGAACGTGAGCAAATGAACTGGTCAAAAAATTTGTCAAGGAAAAAAGTTTTGTATGCGAGGTTTTACCATAAATCCCGTTGGTGTGCTTCCATTATGTGTAAATTGATTGATAGCTTTACCATCCAAGTTGACCGCTCCATGTGCTCGCACTCTAAAAGTATACCGCACCTATATGGTGGAAAAGTCATACAATATACTCATCAACATCAGGTCAGACATTGACGTGCTTGTAATATTTAAGTCATTAAAGTGTTTACATCAAGGTCAGGGATTGTACTTATTTATAACATAATACATTGGTCGCTAAGTATCAATGACTAGACATGGAAAAATTCACTTGCTCTTGTGTCTGAAAAACAAGTTTTTTCACTCATCTGTGAATTGGTGGAGATTTTACATACTTCACCATTAGCATCTATCAATTTGCCTTCAGTTTCAATATTTCGGTCTTTGTGCACAGGAACGAATATCTAGATAACCAATACCAATCAAAAACATGTAGGAATAGCACTTAGTTCTACATTCTACAATGTTTTTAATAATATAATCCAAAGAACACAATCCTATTCATAATTTGATCCAGAAATCAATTGGTCACACTTTTCAATGGCTCAGTTAAGCCCCGTACAGACGGGCAATTTTTTCTTGACAAGTTTTCCTTGACAAGTTTTATTTGCTCGTGTGTACTACAAGAAATCGACAATTTTTCCTTGACAAGGAT
>JAOBYK010305362.1:0-12650 GCA_025434845.1 Phenganax subtilis | reverse complement strand
AACCTAGTAAAACTTTTCTCCTAGAAAACTCTGTAAAATTCAACCGGTCGATTTTTAAGTAAAAACCTATTAACAATCTTTCTCCTAGAAATCTCTTTAAAAATCGACCGGTCGAATTTTAAAGAGATTTCTAGGAGAGAACTTTTGCGTTGGTTCAATTTTAAAGAGATTTCATGGAGAAATTTTTTCCTTGGTTTTTTCTTATAATTCGACTGGTCGATTTTTAAAGAAAAACCAAGGAAAAAATACGAAATTCAAGGTTTGTTATTAAGCAAAAAAACGCGGTTGTTATGGAAAAATCAATAAAATAACTTAGATATTATGCAACCTAAAACATCTGTACTTAAATCATTTAAACCTAATTTACATGAATGATTGACAAGTAGCGGGTTAATCATCCCCAAGAAATAGTTTGAATATTCCATACAACGCCAGAAAAAACATAATACCAAGAACAAATATATAAATCATTCTATAAGAGTTTTCTTCTTCTTCTGTAGATGAATTTAGATTTTCTAGACTGTCACAAATTTTATAAACGCTTTTAATTATTTTGTTTGTTTCTTCTCCTCTCGAAAAATTCAAGCAAAATCTGCAAAAATCCATGATTAATTCTTTTTCATTCTCTTTAATTTCAGATATGGTTTTTTTCTTTAAATTGATTAAACTTTTCTAGAATCCAATCACATGTTTTTGTTGGTTTAGTATAACTCATTATTTATTTATTATGTAAATGAGATAAACTTGTCTGGACACGTTTTTGTTGAGTCATCATAATTTTGAAAACGCCTTTAAACTTCTCTGGTTTTGGGGATTCCCTTTTTGTAATAGTAAATAAAATACCTCCTCAATAAGGTCTCCTTTACACTTTCGTAGCTCATTTGCACAAATGTGGGGCGTGGGTATTAAATTTGTATATTTTACTGTTACGAAAAAGGGAGGACCCCTTACAACTATGCAAATTTGTGCCAGAATCCCCCTTTTTACACTACTTTGGCTGGGCACTTGATTTAACTGTGAAGAAATCTGATTTACTTCAAACCTTTAAGGGGCTCATGGATGTATGCTGCAATTTAAATCATATAATTCAAAGCATCCGTTCATTGAACTTCATTGTGCTGCCTAATTCACTTTGCTGAAAAATGACAAAAATTAAAGTGCTTATAAATTAGAGTTTTGAACCCTCTCTTTTTCAACTTTACCAAAAGTTATCTTGTTAGGGTACATTTTCTTAAATATGTGAGCATTTTCCGTTGGGTCTAAGTTAGTTAATTTTAGCTCTAAGCATAGTAAGTAAGTCCTAACAATCGCTTGATCAATCAAGTGACCCGAACAAGCAACCGTATTCCTGTATGTAATACTGCTCATAGATTATATTGCTTCATGAAATATATGTGACTGAGCTCGTTTTCTAGCTCCCTGTCCCCGACTATTAGGCTGAATTGAACACCTACTAGAATAAGATTGCTAATATCTGAAGTTAATATTACAGAAATTTGAAATATGTCTGAATAAATATTTCTTTCTTTTCAAAACATACCTAAGTTGCTAGACTTAATTGACGAACCCTATATCTGCCTCACGCATATAGCAAACCTTCGTTTTTCATTAGCTATGACTACCCTTGTTTTGTTACCGTAAAGACACGACAAGTGTATTTTGGAATGTTAGATATTATAATATAAGTTATTTGAATTCTATTGGATTATGTAATTCATGAACAAAACTGAATTAACTAGTTTAAGCCCATGTTATCATTACGTTTATTATGTGCAGTACATATTAAAAGTATTTTAATGAATTAAATGACCCTGTGTATAAGAATTACTTGTTTTTATCTGTTAAGAAAGCACCGCACAACTTTTTTTGAGATTGTAAGTTGCGCTTTAAGGTCTTTGCGGGGGTTTTTTATGCGCAAAGGCCTCGTAACGGCAACATAATTAAATATTGCTGCTTCTGTTCTACTTAATATATTATATCGCATTGACTGTTGGAGCAGGGAAATTGGTGTACTGAACACTGCCTAGCCGAGAATGACACAGAACTAAATTACAAAAGAATTATATAGACGATTGATGTGAGGGTAAAGGCATGCTATTTTAAAATAATGTATCAACTAGTGAAATTAATGACTACAAAGGCTACCGCGAGAATTTGGTTTGCACAGGCGTTACCTAATGACTACGATTTAAAGCAGAATTAAAGACCGTATTTGGTAACACTTGCAGTCATGGCCGCCACCCCCTGGGCAAGGCATGATTCATGTTGTTTCACTTTTTTCATCTATTGTTCACTCAATTTTTACATCTTTTCTAGTCTTTCTTCGCTTTCTACAGTTCTACGTTTTGTTCTACCTTTCGTTCCAAACTAACTACTTTTGTTCAGTGTGTCGCATTCTGTATAGTATCTTGCATTATGTGTTACCACTTTTCCAGATCAGAATACCATCAGGAATGTTTGTTCATAAAAAGCCACTGAGAAGCAGCTGATTCGTTTTAAAGTCACATTACGGGACTTATGCCAATGCCATAAGAAAATAGGATTACTGCAGAGATAGTAATTGGTCTCTTTTATCAAGCAAAGAACGAAAACGTTTCTTCCACTTCAAGCGATCACAATTCACTCCTCCCGATTCAAGTTGAAAACCACTTTGGAACCTAACATACGTGGCACAATTGGAAGATTTGCCAAATCACCGATTGTTTAGGATTAGCTCAATTTTTTTTTCTTACTCCTTGCCTCTTCGTAGACTTGTAGAATGCTCGTTTTAAAGTTTGGTGTTTGCCGCTCATCTTTGTGCCCACTCTCTTATACCTCAAACTTAATCAACTTTTCACGACTCACAGATTTTCACTTTTGTTTTAATATTTAGAACGAAGTTCTTACGCGTTCTCTACTTATCAATGAGAATTAGGTTAGCTACAGGGTAGAAATTGCTGCATGAGCGTAGCTAAGAGGTCGAACAGTGGCACATCCAGCCAAAAACGTGACAGGTTCGGAACCTCTGTCAACACCGACTCTTGTGGATTATGCCTCAGTGTAGTGAAACACTTTCTCCATTTCCCCGTATCATTTTTTTACAACGTTCAAAATTTGACAATACAGTATAGATTTCTTTTAAAATATTGCAAATTTGTAGAAAAGCAATATATTTGGTTCACATTCCCTATTATTAAACTTAATAAATACTTTTGCACCGACAAATATCATCCCCTACGTACGATTCATACGCGTTCAAGATCATACAAATCGAGACATCATTCTACACTCACATTTGACGTAATGGTTTGACCAAAGTTAGCATATGTAATGTTCTTATGATCCAGTCGGTTAATCATATGGCAAGCATAAAATCTAGCATTCACAGTATACAATAATACAACAACAAGATTGAATTGTACAACTTTTACACCTTCTGGCGACCCATCGGAAAAGAATATCAAAATACGTATGTATATCAAAGCAAATATTTAACTCAATCGGGGCCACCCATTTTTTTTCTTGTGGCTTTTAAAAGGGTGCTTGTTTTTGCAGGAGCACCCGTCAATAACAACTGTGATCGGCTAAGGCATAATCACGGGTGCTCCCACCAATTTTAAGCACCCCCACAGGACAATACGACAGAGCAACGAGCCTTGAGGAAGATAAACTTGTTTGTGTCCGCTCGCTCTTGCCGTGGCCTCCCACGACAGTAAGCTATATTATTCATTTTTTTTTATTATAAGCCTATCCTCATTCTCTGAAATATTAATAAGTTCTGTTTTTTAAATTATTTTAATGAGCTTTGGAGCCTCAGCATTTTTTGAGACGGAATCATTGATGTTTTCACTCAAACAGTGGAGAGTATTTGTGAAATCAGAATTATTTGTTGCAGTAAACATTGCATAATCATAATATCTGATGAGTGCTTCAGCACCCTTCGCACCCCTCTCAATCTGCTCTTTTCGAAGTAATATGATTGAAATATTGAATAAAAGTAAGAATAGTTATCAGTGAGAAACTCATCAGATATTTCGTTCAAGTCGCAGATTTGCATCCGATAATGGGAAATACTGTATACACATAGCTCATATTTCTTAGTGCGGTTAGCGTAACAATCTACGATTAAATTGCAGCATAGACAACTGTATTTATTACAATATAAAACGTAACAAACAAAGGTGACGAAACTGTGGTAAGTTTAATTGTCTGAGTTTTGGAAATTATTTGTAGAATCTTTAGGTGACTTTGTGTGTTTAATAAGTCCTCGTCCAAAATTATTGAAATTAGAGCATATTCTAGCTTCTGTTGAACTTTTTCGTTGATACACATGTTCCACAAACATCAAATAAAATTTATCGAGAATATCTTGGCGGAGCATGAAGTTTTTACACCAAAAAGTGATTGTGTTTCGCGGCGAAATGCCCACACGTAATGTTAATTATTAGTAGGTTCCTGACCACGTGTTCATGACTTCGGACTTTGGTCCTTTCTGTGACATTACATAGCCAAACAAAAAAATCCACACGAGTTGTCGAACTTTGAAAGCAAAATTCGTGCATTTCTAAGAATCGTTTGAAACTCATTATCTATCAAAATACGGATAAAAGACTAAACATTTTATACAGCCGGTACAAAAAAGGGCGAAAGCCACTAAGTTTGCGATTTAAAGCAACGGACAACTCCCATTGTTCAACGTAGGTCCATATACGCTGCATGACAGATTTAAAATTCACTGGCACCGTAATGTAATGCACGAAACAAAAATTTAAAATTGCAACCACAATATAAAGTAGGATGTGCTGCTTCGCTCGCTCGCTGCGCCAGCAACGAAAGTCTATTTTTATATAAGCACAATTAATGTCTGGGCTGTAAGTAGCCTGCAGTATGGTTTGGTGGAAAACACGGACACCGGACAACGGACAACCGCAAAAACGGACAACCGAGCAAACGGACAACCGGACAACCAGACAACCAGACAACTGGACAAACGGACAGCCCGATAGTATTTATTGAATTTACCTAAGAAGGTGAATATATCTTGAATAATTGATTGATTAACTTATCCGTATATTGTAAAGAACCCTGATAATCACATTTCTGCATCGAAGTCTTCTTTACAAAAGAAATGCTACTACATGTATAGAAAAGAAGCTACTCATTTTTAAACCTCAAAATCATGTGTGCTACGAATTCTCGTGCATACATTAGTGAAACAATGATCGTATATTATTCTAAAATAGCCAATAATCAACCGTTTTCACGTAGATGGCTCATCGACCGCTTACGTGTCATTATCGGCCATATATCGACCACCCGATCAACATATATAGCTAACAATTTTAACTTGTGACGAATTACTAAATGTTTAGATTACTGCACTTTGCCTTATTTTCCGATGTTTATGCACCAAGTTTACACCAAAAAGTGGGACTTCCCATTATTAGCACGCAAGTTACCATAGAACCCATGTTGATTTTCAGGAAGAGGCTAATTGTAACGAAAATTGATTATCTTCGCTCAAAAACTGTGATTCTAGATGTATTTGATTTTTTTTTTCTTTGCAAGCTTTTAATAAACTTTTCAACTAGTGTTTAATAATAGATCACTCTTAAAAGTGATTAAGTTATGGCAACTTATTTTGAAATTTCGAGCTCTCACTCAATATTTTGTGAAGTGCGAAGCGTCAAATTTTATGGATAGTATCATGACAGACAGCGGTGTGCAGGCATTAATCTTACAAATGCTTTTATCAGCAATGTCGTGATTCAATATAATTACAAGATGCCGTTCCGTCTTCCTTCTTTTTCGAAGACGAAAGTTTGAAAGGTTTTGTGAACAGACTTGTCCAATATAAGTGAAATTGGCAAAGCGCACTTTTAAACATATCTGATATCTTTTTATATATGAAGTATCAACTTTTGTAAAGAAAACTTAGACGCAACAATATGGCAAGCAAAGTTCTTCACAATTTACCTATACTTTGGCTTTACTAAAGCTGTTTACGAATGGTTATCTGCCGGTGTCAGTTTAATCTGTGTTTTACATTTTTACACGTGATGCGATCAATGTTTCTTTTATCTTCAAGAATGGCGAACACAAACGATGCGTATGCTTTTAAAATGGAATGGCAAAGAAGACCCACCATATTGTCTTTAGGCATTTTTATATATTGCTAATATCGCATTGAAGTTAATCAATCAAATATTGAAGATGTATTCACTTTTTGAGGTAAATTCAATGAATACTGTCCGGTTGTCCGGTTGTTGTTTGCCTGGTTGTGCGTGTGTCCGTTTGTCCGTTTGTCCGGTTGTCCGGTGGGCGTGTTTTCCACCAAACTATGCAGTACACATGCATGACTCTCTAAAATATGGTTGCCTAGCTCTATTAGTTACTGGACTTTAGAATGTTTCAGAAGCTATTTGTTAAATATTTTCTATCTAACATATGTCACATTGAAACATAAAAGAAGTCATATTCCCTGCAGAATAGGATGAATTGTAAGAAGAGAAGAGTAGCCAGAGTGATAAGTGTAAGTCTTCCTGGTTACAACAAAACTACCAGGAAACCCTTTTGAGCTCTATGTCATGGTCTCATATATCATAACAATTCATGTCATTTGATTCCAATAAAGTTAGCACATTTTTGCTTTCTCATTTTGTAATGTTTTTGGTCCCAATCTCGGGTTGCTTGTTAATTGCCATCAGGATGAAAAATCCTGTGATCCTGCTCGATTTTAGGAGCACATCTTATCATCAGTGCTCTATCCAAATTTCCTCTCCTTTTGAGTGATCAGAATTTCTGGAGAGTTATGTTGCATAACAGCCATGCTTTCGGGCATCGAAATGATTTGATCTTAGACAAATCATGCAACAACAAATAGTCATAAATTTGATTAGAAAACGAAAGTTAATTGTCAATGCAGTACAATTTCAGATGCCAAATAACGTTTGATATTTGAAAACCTAATACTATCCATCCGTTACCACAAAGTTTTTCATACAAATATACTTGCTAGCCTGCTGGATTAGGTTTTTGTTGAGTTTGTCAGTTAATTTTCACTTGTAATGGTCATTAATTTTTCATAAGATATTTACTCAATCCAGCAACAAAATGAAATCATATAGCATATGGAAATCGCATGAAACGCCATCGATCCATTTGATTTGTATAATTTTCGTAAATATGATTGCAGAATACAAACGGACATATATAGTATGCTCAGAATTGGTAACAGAGTTTGCTTTTATAAACACAGTGGCTGCAAGCTATTAATTTTACAAGTTAGACATGTAATATTTGCTTTCAATGAGTATGAGATTCACAACGCCTCGTTTTCTACTTACGTTTGTAAATCACATACAGCTATACTGCTCATACTGTATTTATAACATGTTTTCTAACCTCGTATGCAGACGTTTCCTGAACCTGAACATACTGTTGCAAAATAGATTATTCAATATTAAATTAAACTAACCTCTGGGCTGACGAGATCTGTCTACAATGACCATATCCAGAATTCCGTATACATCAGGCAATATAACGTATCGTGATATGTTTTCAGTGGAAACGTTCATCTCAGAAATATAATCAGATTCATTATTCTGGAAGTACAGGGAGTTCTTGAATATTTGCAATGACCTGCCACCACCTTGAGGTATCTTTCTTTTGTGCGTACCATCATAGTCAATGGAAAATATGCCAACATTGCCAGGAATAAAATACACTCGATTGTTGCTATAATCAAGACTTATTGCATTGTAGCCTACATATGAGCCTTGATATATCGTCCTTGTCGTCTTGGTGGAGAGCTGTCTTTTCTGCAAGTACATAAATCTGATATCCATTGCAGTCCAAAACAGATATCTGTGAAAAATAAAGTACCATTTGCAATGTAACTACCTCCTGTATTAATATATAATGAAATATTTAGAACCAATCCTTTATTATTCTATGTAAGCGATATATGACGGCTATTTGGTTGAATTGAGTTACTCTGCAATAAAGCTAATGGCCTAAATAGTGTCGTTAGTTTGTACAATTTGCAGAATAGTGTATCATATAAATGTGGTGGGTCAGGCTAAGGGACAGTGTGCGTGTCGGGGTCAAGGTCACGATCAAATTATTATATTTGATGATGTAAACTAAAATGCTTGGCTACGGACATATTCCAGCGGAATTCTTGCGCCAAAACTTGACAGTGATTCACCAAGTTTGCCTGAGCAATGGGAAAAATCTAAAGCCATGTCGCACTAATATTTGACAGGACTCTCAAAGAAAAATCCGAAAAAGTAAAGCTCAGCTACTGTTGCTGTGGATAGGTAATAAAGGTGAAGAAATTTGTGAAGCATGGATAAAATTAAAAGGTAGTCATTCACACCTGGCGACAACAAAAGTATTTTTCCACCAATACCCAGCACATGGTAAGGAAAGGCTCAATTGCACAAGAAGTTTGTAGACGGAGTCCACTCAGCATTTAAAATTTAAAGTTTTAGTGCTGACCTACATACGTCATCCTGCGAAAGCGTCCTTAGTCAAATCAATGTAAAAAGAAAAAACACTGTTCGAGAAGAAAAAAGATTTCATTATCAAGATTGGCGTAGATTCTCCTCGGTTTTATTATGAATTTTAAAAGTGGATGTGACGTAAATGTTTTTGCTAGATATGTGCACATAATAATTTAAAACTGGTACATTTGCAGGCGATTAATCATTGCAAAAAGAACTCGGTCAAATATCGGTATGGTGACCAGGCAGCATTTGTGCTCCAAAAAAGTACAAGAATTGTCTATCTCGATAATGGGACAACTTCCATGCATTGCTAGATAATTCAGGAAACGAAAAAGAGGAATCAAAGGATTTCTTGATTTGATACTTTCATAGTTCGCAGTAAGTCCCCTGGTGGTGCCCTATTCCTCGTGTTTTATATGGAATGAACTTTTCTTTCCATCACTTTGTTTGAAAAAATTTCCATGTCTTTTAAAGATGCTTAGCTTATTAAATACGGTAGTTTTGAATTTTTCCTACAGCTCCCGAATAATTTCGATACGTGCAAGTAGACTGTAAATATCTCAGAAAAAAAGAATAGTAAATATACTTGGTATATATATAGGTGATAATTTACAATATATCTTGCGCCTCGATATATTATTATTGACTGTAGGTATAAGATTGCAGCATTTACCATATTTGGGTATTTTTGAAATATTTTTCTTTTATTTAGATTAGGAGAATGAAAAATTTTTATTTTTCACAATGAGAAATAGTAAAACCAATGAACGCAACGATTGCTACTTGAACTAACTTGAGCATTATTTTTGGTACATAATGCAATTTGTCTACCTCTATTTTACATAATCGTTCAGTTTGGCAACATGCAGAAGAATTCAACTTCTCTTGAAGCAGTCTTTGTTTTCTACTTGCCAATTAATTTACTCATTTACCATTCAGATGCTAGGTTTTTCCTTGACAATTGAAATTGTGAAGAGAAAAAAATTTGTACAGACAACGTAAATTGCAAAAACAAGTAAACATAGAGAGAGTAGTGTATTTTAGAGCTGAAGCAAGTGAACTGAGGTAGATACGTGAAGGGCTAATACAAAATGCACCATGCTTTTAACAATAAAATTAATAATAATACTGAAGAAATCCATCGTAATGGGCTGAAACAGCAGTTGCCCTTCACAGCAAATAAAGGACACTTCCTTTAAGAAGTTTTGTAAAATGTTCTTATTAAAAAATAGCAATTTTGCATAAAACTGAAGCTCTGTAAGGTCCATTAATTGTAAAAGAATCAAATTTCTTTTAAATGGCAGGCATAGAATGACAGAAATGATCCGTTTTTTGTAAGTTTTTTGCTCCTATTTCCGTAGCTAAGACATGTTTTAAGATAATGTACACCGATTTCAGAGGTTCATTTGAAGTATTTTCTATTGTAAAAGATGTGGTATAGTGGCAATCTAGACTTGTAATCCAGAGTTGAGTTGTTTGTAGTGAAAAATCCTTATTTAAATGCGTTCCGGGTAACAAAAGAACTGCTAATGAATACTTCCACGACGGAAATAACTTACACTCACGCGTGATCTGTTCTCAAGTTTTACTCCCAGTCCTTGTTGCATGAAAATGCTAGTCTGAAACAAAGTCCTCTGACCTTGTTTCCGTTGTTTTAGTATGTTTCCCTGTACTTATTTTTTACCTGATGTACCCAAGTTTGCGTGAGTTGACCAATAGCATCGATAAAATCTAAGATTAAAAAGGAAAAGCTCGATATACTTCATTCAACTCATTGGAAAGAATTTTCGAAACACTTTCCTGAGGTGAGCGCATGTGCATTACAATCATGTAGACAGAATTTCCCGCGAGTGTCGCCTTCTTGTGCGAAAAATTATGAGACGATTCGAAATCATACGACCGTTCTCAAATGTGCATTTTATGTTTCTTTGCTTTATTTTATTTGTCGCACGTCCTGAAATTTCAAAGATGCTCTATCAACGCATCCCATTGCGACATGGAAAAACGATTGCAGACGATTTTAATTGCAACATATTTACAATTCACATTACATGACAATTTCTGAAAGTTTTTAGCATTTTGTTGCTGTATATGGAAAACTTAAATTCAGGTGTAGTTTCCTATTTGCCCTTTCTGCCAAACTAGGGCTGTGGTTTTGGAAGAGCTTGCTTGTATGTGAATTCTGGGTGAAGGAGTCGTTTTTGCTTAATTAGATAGTGGATAGACTTTTAATAATTAATAAAATCTCAGCCAAATTTCACACATTTTTTTATCAATATGCACCCATGTTTGTACCGACATTACTCAAACATCTTGAAAAACTTGAATTACTAATACCACAGAAAAAATGAGTCCACATATATGGGTCACATAGGTGGGTTGCTGTAAAGCTTCTGTCGTCTTGCATGCCGCATTAGGCATGTTGGTCACCATGCAATGACCTAGCAAGTGAAAAACATTTTGTTGCTAATAAGCGCGCTGTACTGGGTGGCCTCTCTCCCATCTGGCTAGTGAAACGCGTGTTTTTGCCTAAAAGATATCAAGGAGGAAACGTTGCACCGCTGAGTAGTTGTTGTGTTTCTGCTATTTACGCTGTGCTAACACATAGAACGGTATAAAACTTATCGCCACTGAGCTTCATCGAGTAGAACACTCGCTTGGGCGTGATTTGAAAAAGTTTCAGAGCTCATATGACCCGCTTTTAATAGTGGACTTTGTATTTCCTTGAGGTAAATTAATTTCGAGTTGAAATCTGTGTAGACGTCTGCTGCATGCATATGTAAAATTTTCCATGTTTAATTGATGTGATTATTTGACAACTTCTACTGGTCATCAAGGCGATGAACCTTTAAGGCCTAGGTCAAACGTCGCTCTTCTCATGCGCCGAACCTAATGCAAATGACTGAAAGTCTTTGTCTGAGCTCATTTGCATTAGGTTCGGCGCATGAGAAAAGCGACGTTTGACCTAGGCCTTAGTGTTCAGTTTTGATGAACATAATGAGCTTTTCGAGGTTATCGCCTCAATCAATTGCCTAAACATCGCTCTATGACTTATGTCATCTTAAACAACAGTAAAAACAGTAAATGTAACGAAGGAAAAAGACGTAAGTGACATATAAGCACTCAATGCTTAATTATTTTACACATACGTGCATAAATTCATCTACAGATAAGTTACTAGTAAACGTCAGTATTTCGTGTGGTAAGAGCCTTTGTATTTACTAAAGGAACATCATTAAACTCAGGAAGTGGGTCACGCCATGGTTAAGTTATTCTTATTGGTCAATATGCTTTTATATACAGACAGCTAGACACGGTTTGTCTCTCACTCTTGCCCTCCAATATCGTTCATACTTTGAGTTGTGTGAGGTAAAAGATTATGGTGAATTTGAAAATAACAACCGACAAAAAGTTGAGAATGTAAAAGGCCATCTTAAAAAGCATATATGGTTTTGTGAAAGAATAGGGGGGTTTAATTATGTATTGTCAGTCATTCGAGAAGGGTACCGTTTGCCATTATTCAGTTTCCTCTCATCGCCACAAATTTGCGACATTGAGCCCGTGGTATGCCTGCCGTGTATCCCCAAGACGTAAACATTTTACGAATATAAACTATTATATTTTAGGGCTAGATTATAGAATACCCGTCCACTCACTATGGAGCCAATTTTTAGTGGATACGCGGATACGCAGTCAGCAGCTAGTACCGCGGGCAGCATTTGGCACTCCATATACGATGACCGATACGCGCCTACGTGTCAGTAATAATTCAAATACAACAAATCGAACCTGTTCGGTATTAAACGCAATTTTATTATTTTTCATAATAAACAGGACCATTTATAAGGCAAAGCTAAAGCCTATTAAAATAAAATAAAATAAAATAGAAAATGAATCTCTCCTTAACGTAAAGTCGGGCCTACATACAAGATGCAACTAACTTGTATGAAAGTTTCGAAATCCTTCTTCCCGCCTTTTCTAAGGGGCTATTAATACGAGGCTGAGAATAGCGATATTTTACATTCTGTCATAGGCCGTGGGCTATCGCTCAAAGTTCTTAAGTTTCGTCGCACACCAAAGGGGAATACTTTATTTTGATACTTTCTAAAAACTTACCCTAAAATAAGTTTCCAAAAAAAGTTCCCAAGAAAAAAAGCAGCC
>JAOBYK010305361.1:0-42466 GCA_025434845.1 Phenganax subtilis | reverse complement strand
ATGGCACAAATGAACCTTGTTGACATAAGTGATTATAAAAATGCGAACAAAGGCTAAAACTGTATTCTAGCATATTTGCTAATACTATGGCGGTTTGGGTACGCAATTCTGGTGTATAGAAAAGACACCCAAAACATAACAAAAGCTGTTGGTGTGTGACTAAACGAGAATAAGAACCGATTCAGGAATTACCCTAATGGTATGGAATTTGACGATGGAAAGGAATTAGGCATGGTAGGGGGAAAAACCTGCTCAGAAGAGATAAGATTGAGTACTGCTCTAGGTATAGTGAAAGAAAAGCTGCTGTTGTTGAGAGATTCAACCAATCAGTGAAGTCAATAATGTGGAAATACTCTTGGCGAAAAAGGTACATATGAATGGGTAAATGTATTAGACAAACTTGTTGATATTTACAATCAGTCAGTCGTGCTGTCTTTTGGGTGGGCAGCTAATGATACAGCCGTGACGGTTTTCTATGAGAAGACGTAATGTAGTAGACGTTATCTCTTCGGCATATTTTTTTAACCATTTCTGTGCAAGAAATTTCTGATGATGTAAAAGGAAAAATTCTTTACAGTCTATCTCCATAGGTTTTGCTTTCAATGAGCAGGACATAGCTCTTTACTCGACAAGGCACACATCATAGTTAGATTGATGTCATGGCATAAGCATGGGTCACTCTTTCGGCAAAAACCCAAAGATCAACACGTAGTAAATGGTTACAATTGGCGTAAGTGTGAGTCACAATGATCTCAACCTTGAGGGACATTAACGAATACGATACAGCGGCAAAACGGTTAAAAACTATCAAACCGTTGAAAACGTACCATTCTTGATCGACGAACCGGCTAACACCATTCAGAACGTAAAATAAAAAGATTACTGGTCCTTTCAAGTTTCTTCCATTGTACCACTGAACATGCACGATTACCTATTTAACATTTATTACGATCCAAAACGATGAAAAATAGGATATCAGTCGTACAAAATTTATTGAATCACTGATTTAGCACGACACATGCACTTTACATAAAGCTATCAATCGCCATTTTAAAAGAAACTGCGTGATCGTAGGCACTATTGGCAAACAATGGCATATAGATTTAGCAGACATGCAATCCATGCAAAAATTTAATGATGGCTTCAGATACCTGCTCGTTTGCATTGTCGTGTTTTTAACGTAAGCTGGGGTGGTTCTGTTGAAAAATAAATCAGGTCCTATGCTAGTGGAATCTTTCAATGTCATTTTCTCTTCTGAATGCAAGCATGAAAAAAAAACATTATGAGTCAAGCAACAGAGTTCCTAAACAAAGCGTTTCAAATGTTGATGAAACTTGAAGACATCGAAACTTACAGCACATATCAGAAAATGATAGCTTCCATCATGGAATATTCGATCTGCACGATTAGACGAAAATGTTGCGGTACTTTACAGCCAAGAAAACTATGAGATACATTGACATGTTGCCTGATTTAGTATATTCCAACAATCATACTGGAGGTCGCAGCATTAAAACAAAACAATCAGATGTTAAAACTGAAAACGAAAGGAAAGTCTGGCACATGTTTGATGATGACAATAAGGCAGCAAGCAATTTATCTTATAAGTTTCAAGTGGGCGATCAAGCAAGAATTAGTCGAATTAAGTGGCAGTTTGAAAAGGGCCAGTAGCGAAATTTCCGGAGAGAAATTTTTACCATATGCAAGTAAGTGCCTCTCTACCTCCCCAGTATATAATCTCAAATATTATGAAGAGGAGAAACTTAAAGGGACATTTTGCAATAAAGAACTGCAGAAGGTTATCAAGCCAGATAACGTGTAGGTGATTGAAAAAATTGTGAAGAATCGCAGAAAAAATGAAAATGTACAACATCTTGCAAAATGGTTAAGGTACCCGAACTTATGTCTTGTGTACTTGCTTCAGAAATAAATAAACTTAAACACCTACTTTGCAGTAACTTTCCTTGCATTTCACCATGAGCGGAGCACATTTTTATCTGAGGCTGCCTAGCAATGCATCCACAAACATCTTTTCCAATAATAAACCAGGTCATTACCATGTAGAATTACTGCAGGCCATTCACCTGCAAGGTGATTGCAAAGTTGGTTTGTAGTACTTCTCTTACCCAAACCCCAGCTATACTTTAGCCAAGGGCAATGATACACTAATTTATTACACAGATGACGCTGTTGTTTTCCATGCAGTTTATGTAGATTATGGTTGTAACAAAACAGCGCAGGATCCTAGCAAAGCCATCAAAAGAGCCTTGGCAAAATCGATTGCAACCAAAATCAAATATCCTTCAATGTCTAAATGGCAACAGTAAAGGTGACTTTAAAAATACCATTAACCGGCTTTAGGCTGAAGAATATCGATCATGTCAGGATTTCAAGGAAAAGACATGAAAAAAGAAATAAAGGCTTTATGTGCCAGACTTGTTTGGTACTGCAGCCATTTACGTGTATTGCAATATTGTTCAACTTCAGGTCGCCAGAAATACCCGCACCCCTTTACTCTGTGCCATGCCCATGGAGGGAAAGTCTGGTGACACCATCGCAAAAACGTCCACAAACATACAGTACGTCCCTGTTCAAACTAGCTCATTCGAAGACATACAAATTCTTGCAAGGAAAGACATAGGCGATCCTGTGCCATTTGAACATGGAAAGGTGATAGTGGCACGCTACTTTGGAAAAGAAAGCTATTTCACCTAAAAATGTGTGAGAATCCATACAATCAAGAGCAACATGGTCCTGGGATGCCTGTTTTCAGAGGGAGTCTATGAAAGGCGGTCGGGGCCAGTTTGGTTTTGGACTAGGCAAACTGTTTTGAAACCTTGCAAGAGCGGTCCTGCCGATGGCTAAATGTAAAGCAAAACCTCTTAGTGAAAAGGCCCTGAAAACAGGTGACGACCTATCGGCCAAGGTGATAGCAAGTGAAAACATCATAGAGGCAGCAAAGAGAAACGCAAGCTAAAGAAGCTGCAAATGTAGCTAAAAGGAAAGCTGTTTATCAAGTGTTGTGGCAAACAGGACGTGTTAAAAGGTGAAATTCCACCGCCCCCGTTACTAAAACTGCTGAGACCAGGAAACTGAAAACAAATTCTGAAGATGTTATTGGATATGCATGAATTTTCTGCATTCCAATTCCGAAGAATGCACAATTACGGAACTCAACACATTTTCTGTACCTTTAACACAAGTTAGTTTGGAAAAAGGCGTTACACTGATCATCAACCTATTTATAGTGTAACACAAGGTGCACAAATCACGTTCACGTCTACACATACTGAAGATTATATCAATAATGGGAAAACGATTCTTGGGTTGAGGGCAAAAGAGACAAAAGTGGATGCTACTGCTATTAACATCACCGGAAAGGTTGGGATGGTGAAAAATTTCCTGCATAGTCTGTTCAAGCAAATCGACGTATTCTTGAAAAGAAATTGAGTAACGCATTCTATTGGAATTTATGCTTACAGGGCCTACCTGGAAACCCTTTTCATCTACGGTCCGGCGGCAAAGGCATCTTAACTCACTGGAGCTCTATTTTCCGATGATATGGCCAGGAAAATGCACGTCGCTGGTCTAACTCTCACAACAGTGCAAGAACTTCTTCTTCAATCAAGATACGCAGTCAGCAAGACCAATGGGGTAATAAAGATGGCAGGACCTATATTCAGCGATGTGTTTTCACCAAACATCTCCTGTTCAGTATCGTTGAGTTGAAAGTTGTGCTGAATCGAAGTACCAACGTGTTTTGTCTCATTGCCTCTGAAAATGATACCGGCTACCGAGTAAGGCTGATCAAAGCCTATTTCTAGTTATGCGATGTGAAAGTGAGCAGATATACATTACCGTTGCTCACAAACTTCACTGAGAAGAGGACGGCTACTGATCCCAAAAGTCGCATCGAGTGCGCGAGTTTTATTATCACATCAGGAAACCCCCTCCTTGACTAATGACGACGTCTTTAATGGTCTTGTATCTAAATCGTTTTTCTTTGAATAGGTCAAAAGCAATGCGTTCAACCGTGCATACAACAAAACTTCATTCAACCTTTAGGACTTCAATGAATCATTTATCATCGCTTCCCAGAACGGAGAAGAAATGCTATTCAAGCTGAACCAACTAGTGTTTGGTAAAATTCTAGATTTTTTGATGCATGTCGCACCCAGTTTTGTAGCACAAAAAAAATTACTACAGCAGCAGAAAGGATATAACTTAATAAATATTTTCAAAAACTTTATGCCATTTATGCATCTGATCTGACTGCCGATATGTCAGGATCTTTCTCTCATTTCCATACCGTGCAAAGAGGCAATCTTGCCGTTAACATTTTGTTCTTTTCACCACCAATAACAGCTGTGAGTCGTGTCTTTTATAGGGAATTTGACAATATTTTTCAAATTTATGCAGAGAGAAACGTCATGTATGATTACTCTGGTAAGATGAACACGCTCAATTAACTTGTGCGCTCAAACAAAGCTCTGCAAAGAGCAAGACGTTTTGCGGTGTGTTTTGGTGCGACAAGTTACTTCAAACGATCTCCCAATACCCATGTCGAATCGTTGCAAACACAGATTCGGGCAGAGAGCCTGAGCAAATATGGTGGCTTTTTTATTTTTCATCCGAACAGGAAGGGGAATTCCTTGATAGTTATCGGAAGCTGCCTGATTTTAACAGACCTTCGTTTAATGACTTTTTATACAGGACTTTTTTGGACAAGCAATCACAAATGGGAGTTTAACACTCGGAATCTGCCCAGTGCCCGGTCAGATGAGTGTGGCAACTCTTGCATATTTTACTTTAGGGATAAAGCACAAGGACATAGCATGAAAAATATTATGTTGTTGTTTGATAACAATACCGTATTAAATGACGCGAAAGTGTCCCCTTGTTAAGAATCGTTTTAACGTAGCAGAGCTAACTGTTCTTGGCGTTAATCAATGTTGTCAAAGGTTGTTAGAAAAATACTGCTTACCTCAATAAATGCTGTAAAACCGCATGCATTTGTGTCATCTTTCACTCATAAATAACAACTTTCACAAATATTTTATTAAAGAACTCTTTTAAAGTAGTTACGTTAACAAAATCAAATATTTTGTGATTTAGACGATAACACTATGTTAGTTTTTTTTTCTTTGACGTTTTTGTTATCTGTGACCTAGTTTAAAAAAAACGTCATTCTTTTCTGATAAATGTTTTATTTTTCTTTGTTTCCTAAGAGGTCTTTAGGCATGTTAATCTTTAATAAAACACAAAAAAATATTTGTAACCCATATCATTGAAGTTTTTTCTTGCCCTCAACGCATCGCTGACTAGATCAGGCACGTTTCATCGTGGAATGCTCACACTTTTGAGCCACACTTGCCTGTTGGTACCCCACGTGATAATTTCAGGCGGTACTTTCAATTCGTTCAAGATAGCCGTCACTTTTCCTCACGTTTGCCTGGACACCGTATCCAAAATGACTGAGTCGGGAAATTCATGCATAACGCAGAATTTTCAGTGCCTTGAGCCATTTGTACCATACGAGTTTTACTGTCCTTCTGTTTCATCACGCCTAGATAACATTCTAAATTGGCACAGTAAAGCTTTTGGTTCTCTGCATCATTCATATCCGTATACTGGAGAATATTTGAGATATCCGTATCTTTATGCATCATGATAGTGATAATCTTAGTCGTAATAGGTTACGTTTCTCAACGTTGTCTTTGTTCCAATCTGTAAAGCACGTATTTTTTCATGACTTCAAGATGAGTAAGACTTGATTTCATGCACTTGGACGTCTTCCTAATGAGGGTGTAGAGCAACGTGCAAAAGTTAACTAGGCTTCACGTAGTCAATCTGTCTTTCTCCAGATAAGATGTTCGTTCAAACAAGCATGTTCTCCAGCCTTAGCTGATGGCAATTGATCGTTGAATATCATTATAGTTTGCTTGTAGCATTACAATGCGATTCCAAAAGAAAATTACCGCATTTGGGAAACATTTGTTTCGCTAGCACTGTAATTCCAAAAGAATCGTCCGGAATTTGGGAGGTCAAAATATAGTAAGAATTCAGGCTGATTGTTCATTACCAGGTAGAAGTTTGTTTTGGGTAATGTTTAGCACAGATATACCGCGATGAGAGGACAACGAGTAAATAATCCTGATGCACGGTAATCATTAGAACCTCGTGTCATTAAATCACCCACCACGTCTGCAGAGTTTTCATGGCCATCCATCAAACCGTATAAGTTAGTGGGAAATCCGTCTCGCAGTTCAGCGTTTGACAACTCATCAAATTCCTTTTGAAACTCTCTACAGCAGTGTATTATTTTGGTTGGAACAGGACAATATAACTCTTCCAAATGATGGAGCATAGAACCCACTAAATGAGATTTCGCAGTTTAGCTTTGTCTGCAAATATAAAAATTTGCAGGCTTTTTAAGTCTCACATCCATTGTGTGCATCAACAAAAGACATAGTAAGTTTTAGTTGGAAAGGCCATGTACTTTATAGCAACAACAGACGTCTAGGAGCAATTTTCATTTTAATGAGAAAACTTACCTTGATCTTAACCTTTGTGAAATCAATACTTTTAAGAGGCGTCACCACTAGGCATCCAGATCTGTCTGTCTCGTCTTCAGAGTAACTCATCAAATAAGCCTGTTCTAAGTCAGCCATAGTTCGACTAAAATTATCCGAATTGATTTTCATACACAGACTTGTGATGCTCTAGCAAATATTTTTTATGATGTGACAACTTTCTCATATCAATGTCTACTTTAATTATCTGACGCTTATTCCAAATCACTTCTCTTCTCCACACAACCATAGACAAACTGAATACAAAATATCAAAACATGTTTATTTAACATTCGTACAAACGATGAATGGAGGTCCTGAAAACAGGAGATAACTATTGTTCATGTGCTATAAACTAGGTAGTAAGATCAGGAAAGGAGTTTTTAAAAAAGTCTTTATCTTCTTTGGCGTTGTATTTAAACGATTTGGATACGATACAGTTGACGAGACCTTAGGGAACCCATTCAAAATATGGACACGAGTACTCTTTCACGTTTGAGCAACAGAAAAACATAAAATTTTTCTTAAGACCTTCTGTCTTGGGCTTTTGAAATGCACACGGGAGCCCCTGATCACAAGTCGGTCTTGACGCCAGTCTCACATCATCCGGTAGCCAAAATGAACAAAGATTTGATTTATCAGAACAGACGAAAAACGGTCGTCTTCATAACTTGTTTTCATGAAAGCTTCAACAAACACATTTTTGCTAGTTTACAATGCCAATGGCAATCAGGTTGTGGTTGCTTGCTTGATCGCCAAGCAGCTATGGCTTTTTCAACACAAGTATTTTGCGTTTTCAGAGCAGAAGAAATGACAGCTCAGTTGTCGACCACAGAGCAAAAACAAGTCATTTTCGTTGTGGTGCAAGCTGCTGGTTCTCCATTTAAACTCTTCATTTTGATCTTTAGCCAAGTTGACTCAAGGAATGCTTCGTACAATATGCCGTTCTAACTCAAAAAATTTCAATTTATACTACAAAAATCTGCTTTTAAACTGTATTCAGCGTAAATCATCGCCTTTTTGTTCCTTGCGCATAAATTATCATGTGTACGTAGGTGTACGTACACAACCGTAAACAAAAATTAAACTACGTCATTTGCAATTACTTCAGGTAGCACATGACACAGTTGTTAGGTTGCTTCTAGTCCTATATGTACTCATAAAGCTACTCATGATTTTAAACTTGCTGTGTTGGTGTTACATTTTCCAACGGTGCCTAAACATGGCAGTTTTTGACGTGTTAGTGCTTTAAACTTCAACCTTTTTTGTGTAGCATTTCCTCAGAGCTAAGCATAGCTTATTCAATAATTTGATATACATCTCAATCGCATATATTTCCTGTACAATGCATCTAAAAGATGGAAAAGTCGAATAAATAGTGTTATGACAAAACCCTGCAATATGAAGATTCATTTTTCAAACTTTTTAACAGGACCCTCCACGCCAAAACATTTTGCACTTGTATGAAAACGCTTCATGAGTTCAGTGCGGAACAATCATTTTTTTACCTCAACTCTTTTTCGTTAGAAAGATAGTGAACTTTGTTTTAGTAAATTTTACACCATTTTGGGTGCTATACTTGTCGAAACGGGGAGGATGCGCTACGATTTAGAGCACTGTGACAACATTGAGTGATAGAAAGCGGAATGTTGTTTATTCATGTTACAATTGGATACATAAGTCAAAGTATGTTTTCTCCAGCAATGCCTCATGGCGTGGTTCCAGAATGAACTTAAAAGTCACGGAATGTTACGGTAATCATCTAGGATCGAGATCTTATAGGAACTCCATTCTGCCATGCAAAATAGCGAGAATTCGCTAAGTCAATTCATGCTAAACTTTGATAACTCATTGCCTTGCTGGCCGTATTTCAGGCTGCGCAGAAAAACTCTACTAATGCAACAAACGTACACGACCGTTCAGAGTGGACTTTGCAGTTTCGATTTTTTCTTGAAGTACGCCTACAATGCTGGGATTTACTTGTCATGCAAGTGTGCAAAGCGAAAGAAGAGTATCAAACACGCATGTAACTTTTGCAAATAGCTCCACACTACCAAGTGGTATTGTTCAAACTATAGCTATTTCTAAAAATAGCATTTGTGTATTCGTTTAAACATATCATTATCTAGTTTACTACATTTAATGCAGCCTTGAAAATGAATTTTAAGCGCATAGTATGAAAATAAATTCATATTTACATCAGTGGCTAGTGAAATAAACTTTATTTTCTTTCAATGAGGCTGCCAATCAAAGGTTGCTGTTGGTATGTTAAATGAAGCCCGGAATAGTCAGAGTTAAAAATTTTCTATTCAAGATTCATTTCACACCACTAAATTTACTTTTGTTCCACATCAACGACTGTTATTGCATCGCACAGGCTCGACAACGGATGACAATCATGTAAATACTCTTCAGTTGGTACACTTTTCGAAAGTATACAAACATTGTTCGAAATGTTTCACTTTATTACTAGGAAAAATAGTGTTTTCCCTCACTGTTAAACATGGACAGCTTTGGAAAATATGGTACCTTCAGTAGTTTTCTTCATTGGAGTCAATCTTAATCTCAGCCGTTAAAACAGCACAAAATATTCATCTACGCATGAAGAATTGTTGTAACTTCTTAAAACGGTTCAAAGACTGAGTCAATATTCTAAATTCGCTGACGTTTCTTAGACCACAATACTAATTAATTTATAGCTCGTGTTTTTTTCCATCACTCAATGATGTCATTGTGCTCAAGAATGTTGCAAAATTGCCAGGTCCCCTAGTCAAAAAAACTTGGCTACGTCGAAATCGCCTAAAATACACTAAAACAAAGTTGAATATCTCGCTCACGAAAACGAGTTCAGGCAAACGAATGACTCTTTCGAGATGGACTCTCAAAGGGCCTTCGTTTAAGTGCAACTTGTTTTTGGTGTGGAATGCTCCTTTAAATATCGCAAACAAAGTACATTTGTAATTGCTCTAAAGTACATGTATATTTAATTAACCATGTTAGGGCAGGACCAACGAACAATGATCAATTTTAGAAGTTGCTCACCTACGCATTCCAGGTTTCCTTTAATGGCTGAAAATCCTACTCCACATTTGCAAGTGTAAGAGCCAGGACTATTTTCACACGAATTGTTAGGGCTTTCTCCACATCGATCAATTAAATTTAAACATTCATCAACATCTTAAAACAATAAAATGAAAGTATTTAACGAGAAAGATTTAATTGAAAAGTTGAAATAGGAAAACAATAATCGGTTTTTAAAAGAGGAAATGTAAAAATAATTGCATAAATTTTTCAATACAGTATGAAGTTTTATCATCTTCCTCGACAAAGGTGAAAAAATGAGAATCAAGGGAATGAAGTTTCAACCCCGAATTGTTAATTTTGTTTAACTTTATCTTTGGGCTTTCAAAAGAAAAATAGTTTTTTGGATGAATAATTTGTATAGAACATACCTTCACAAGAATGACCAGTCCGTCTCCATCCAACCTGACAAACACAGGACCAGGATGTGTTGTTTTTAAAACAGTATTCAAATTGACCGCATGGGGCTGCACATCTATCTGAATATGTTGCAAAAATGTTAATAAAAACTTAAAAGTTGATTTAAACTTCCATCACAGTTGTGGTTGTGTTGTCACTGCATGCACATTGACATTGAGCCCATATATATTGTGATCAATAAGAAAACTGCTATTGTTTAAAGTTTCAATTGACAAAGGCAAGCTGAAACAAAATCAAAATGTGCACAAAGTAATTTTATGAGTCGTAGTGACACGACAATGAACATATGTCTTAGATGATGTCGTATCAACAACTCTCTGTTATTCCATTTACATTTGCTTCTTTGAGAAGTACAATACTCTGTTGTTTCAATATTTTATAGCAAATAATAAATCACTATCTATGTTGGAAAACCTAATTTGACACTCAATGGATGAGCAGCTTATGGCACACTGTTTAAATATGTAGTATGTAAAGCTGTTTCAGCATCATGGTACAAAAACTGATATACACCTTAATTTTTACAGATCTGTGGATGCTATTTTTATGGCAAAAACCGCCTCTATTCATCTCTATGACCTTTTATTTCGACCCTACTGAAATTATCGTAGGACTAATGTCTTTTTTTTGTTGCTAAAACACGCAATTTTATGATGGGTATTATTCTGTTCATCTGTTAAATTTTTAACTCATTGTATTCAATACAAATATGACCACAAACTTGTGAACGTTTTGCACCTGGAGGGCAGAATACTACACATAAAGATTTTAGCGCCAATCGATTTCGAGGATTCTTTATTCCCGGGGTTCAGTTGCGACATGTAAGATTCCAAAGTTCGTGCAAAAGTTCACCGCACATCGCACTTGTCACAATACTTAATTCTAAAAAATATGTTGTGCACTTTATAATACGGAGTTATTTCCTCCACGTATTGGTTCTAAACTTCACGTATGTTTGCTATACTTTGATATGCGTTTTGAACTTGCATTTATGTTTTGTAGACTTTCACAATTTTTGGAATTGTCAGCTATTGTTTGTACGCTCATGTATTAGTTGGGCAAAATAAACTAGGGGTCCAAGGACAGTGCAAAGTTTCAAAAGGTAAATGCTGCTAAAAATGCATAATGAAACGCTTTTCAAGGTTTTTTGATACCTGGCAAGTGGATTATTACTGTTTGCAATCGAACGACTAGACATGTAGACTAGCCAATCATAGTGGAATGTCAAGTTAAACCAAATAATTAGCGTGATGTTCCCTTGTTGCATGCTTACAAAAAATTTGCAATTGACGTCTTATGCGAATGCAAGTAGTTTCCATATTTAGCAAGCGACTAACATCTACTGCACGAGTGTACTTTATGCGGGTCCAATATCTGTAATGTAAGTAATAAATTTATAGTATTAAAATCTCTGCAAATGCCCGTCACAAACAAGTCGTAAATAAAACAAAGACTACAGCTTCTAAGAGAAACAAAAGAAAAACAAATTGCTAATGTTAGATATACATCAGGCATGCATCATACGTTGTACCATATGACTTACACAGCTTGTTTGAATCACAGTTAAATCAGTTCAGACTTTGGTACAAGCAAATATAAAATAGATCGACTGTCACTCTTGTCGTCTGATGCAAATTGCATTTTGGTCGGAAATTATTTGCCAGAATTATTTTAGGAAAGCTTAATCTCACTGCAATAGTATAAATGAGGTAGCACAGCCCGAAAAATTTGAAGTAAACCCTGTCTTGGCAATATTGTCTGTATTTGCTCATATTTTCTTTGGCTTGTAAATGCACATGACAGAAAGTTTACACTATGATCAATGACTCGTCTGAATTTTCGTCACTCATCAAAATACTGCAAAGTTTGAGAAACTTTGCACCGAAAAATCGCCTGAACTCAAAAATCCGTTCCAAATAATATTCAGAGACGTGATGCCTTATTCGTGGTCAATACTACCACCACGAGGATGACTTTTGGCGACCACTTGTACAACCAATAGCTGGGTTTCAATCACGTGAACGTAGGCCTGATGTTACTTCTTGCGAAGACACATGGTGGTCAATTTACAATAGTAGATAAGGGCCCCCATCCAATAACGGAAGTGACGTTCACCGAGTAACCGGAGAGTGACATTACCTTAGGTAACGTTACCAGGCCAGGTGACGTACCGGGCATGTGCGATACCGGTTTGAACCGCATTCCAAAAAGTAAAAAAAGAATGTCTTAACAAGGAGCGCATGTTCTTTTGTCGCCCAAACGGGAAGGAAAATTCGTGCCGAGTTTTCGAATGGGCTCCCCACAAAGATGAAGAACTTGTGAACTGTATTGTGCCTAAACTGTGTAAATACATAGCCAAAGAAAAAGAGGAATATCTTAAAAACTGTTTTGCCGATTTACGGCGTAGTTTTCAGAACGTGAACATTACTTAACTCCTGTGTACACAACATTCATTCATCTGCTTGTATGAATAAATACGTTTTGTCTTTTTGCATTCATTATGTCTTTGTTTGAGGGCGGAATGGAAGTGATTTTGAATGAGCTTAAAAAAAATAATGTAGACATTGATAAGAGAACGTTATCGCATCATATAAATTATTTACTTGAACATCATATGTCATTATTTTAAAACCAAGCACTCGTTGCACGTTCTCTCTGTCTCAAAATTATTTTTCATGAAATCAATGTCAATAATTTTGGTCGTGCTATAGCTTACTTAACGTTGGTTTATTTGATGAATGACTCTGAAGACAAGACGCGCAGAGAGGTACGTTTAGTGGCTACACCTCTTAAAGGTATCGATTGCACAAAGTTTAAGATCAAAGAAAGTTTTTTCGAACGAATGATAATGCTGTTAGACGCCTGTTATTAATCTAAAGTACAGGTGTTTGTGAAATATGTGCTTTGTTTGTGAACACGGTGGATGTTCTCATTACATTTTCACTCACGCTGATTGCTACTTATGTCAGTCTTTAACACCAATCTATTTTATTTCCCTCGAGCCTCTGAGGTGAAAGGATGACTTGTTGCAGTAAAAGCCTTCCAGAGATTTCGCTCCGAATTATCTTTCGAAGAGTGCGTTGTATTTCTGCCTGTTGCGGAGGGAAAATAGTTATTCAAGCCTCGGACATAGATGGCAGAGAATTATCTAAGTCAAGTGTACTACAACCCAGAAAGCCCCGCAAGTTTTGGTGGCGTCAATTCCATTTACCGCTTCGTAAAAGAGGAAGGGAAATATGAGATATCAAGGAATCAAATACGAAGATGGTTACAGAAGCAAGTCGCCTATTCTCTACAGAAACCCGTTCGCTACCGTTTCACGTGTAATCGTGTTATTTTTGGATCCATTGATGAACAGTGGAAGGCTGATTTGGTGATAATGGATTCTCTAGGTAAACACAATAATGGTTTTAATACATTTTAAGTGTAATTAATGTGCTCAGTAAGTTTGCGTGGGTTGAACCGATAAAGACAAAGACTCGGGAATATCTTGTCAAAGCGTTTAGAAAATTATTGAAACAAGGTCGAAAGCCAGAATCGTTTCGCACTGATAAATGTACAGAATTCACGAACAGGAAGTTTCAAGCCTTTTTGAAAAAACACGGCATTCGGTTTTTTACCACACAGAATGAAACTAAAGCTTCTATTGTGGAAAGATTTAATCGCACACTGAAGAAAAAATGTGGAAATATTTTACAGCAAAGAATACGCTAAGGTACGCTGATGTTCTCAAGAAGTTAGTAAAATCCCATATTCATTCGCAACACCGTAGTATTGGAATGAGTCCAGCCGATGTGAGTAGAGATAATAAAGGTATCGATTGGAATAGATTGTATGGGAAAGACATCGAATCTCCAGTCAAGTACAAACTCAACATTGGCGATCAAGTACGAATCAGCAAAGCAAGGCGCACATTTAAGAAAGGATATCTTCCAAACTGGATCGAAGAAGTGTTCACTATAACGAAAAGAATTTCGCGGCATCCACTTGTGTACAGAATTGCCGATTACAATGGCGAGGAGTTACACGGCACGTTTTACGAACAGGAACTTCAGAAAGTACAAAACAAACCGTGACTTTTATATGGTAGAGAAAATTCTTCGGTCACGCGTGCGTAATAAACATAAAAAATATTGTGTAAAATGGTTAGGGCACCCAGACAAGTTCAATTCCTGGGTTCCTGCTGAAAATGTGAAAGATATTAAATAAATGTATTTGAAACGCATAACGTGTGCTCATTTGTGTTTTGAACGTCGATATGGCAACAGAATTTTACCTCACTTTACCAAGTAATAGTTCTATGACATACTATCCCATTAATGCAGTGGCTAATTTTCGAGTGAAATTAGCTGAAACGATAGTGCTACCAGGGCACTGGGAAGTCGCGTTGGCTGGACTCCATTATCCACATACGTGGAGTACGATAAGAAAAGGAGTGCAGCAAACATTTTATATTATGCGGGGACACGCAAAACTGGAGTGTTGAAAAATACGCATTTTTCAAGCGTTACAGATTGAGTAAAAGCTGTAAACGCTTGCATGACAAAAGAAGGTGAAGCAAAAATAAAATTCTCCTACAATCGAAATACCCACAACGTCACTGTAGATGTCAAAAATGGTTCTTCAGTGTGGATAACGGGTGATATAGTAGCAACGTTGGGGCTTGCTCAAGATACCGTGCTCAAGAGCAAAACAACAAGCCCTCATGTAGCTGATATCAATGGAGGGTTTTTCTTCCATGTACGTCTACAGTGACATCGTTGATGCACAGTTTGTTGGTGATGTCAAAGTACCTTTGTTGAGAATTGTTAACAACGAAGGGGAATATGGAAAGAAAGTACACGCCAGTTTTCAAAATCTACAATACGTCCCCGTCAAGATGAATGCCTTCGAGAAAATCGAAATCAATTTAAAGAATGACAGAAACGAAAACATCTCATTTGAGTTCGGGAAGCCAATTGCGACACTTCACTTTAGACAAAAGAGATCACAATAATTTCTTTAAAAAATGAGAGGAAAATTATTTGCGGATCCTAAACTGTTAACAGACCATTATAAAAGAATTAAGATTATTTTTAAACTTTTCTAATCATGTTCTACTTCTTAAAAAAGCTAAAAAATTATGTTTCTACTCTAACACAAAAAAAAGGGAAAAACCTTGTGAACATAAAATTAAGCGTAGGTTTATCCTCATCCGATGAGACTAATTTTAAGTTAGGCATCATCCATGTAAGTAAATTATTAAAACTCCTAAAATTATCTAAGATTTTTCCTGAAATCTTATTAGAAACCTCACAAAAAAATCTTAACCTTATAATAAGCAACTCAAAATCTTTTTGTATGAAAATGTCTTAATAATTATCATGTTTTTTGTTGGGTTTTTTTTGTGCTCTTGTGTGTGAGATTTTTTTTGTGGTCTTGCGTGTGAGATTTTTTTTTGTGGTCTTGTGTGTGAGATTCCTATTTTGTGGTCTTGGTCCTGAAATTTTTTTGTGGTCTTGGTCCTGAATTTTTTGGCTGCCATTTTGAATAATTAATGAGGGGGCAGAACTCTCATTATCACACTACTTAGGTTATCCTCATTCTCCTTCGCACCAGAATCAGGACCGGATCTAGGGTAAGTCAATTAAGTCACAAGGCTTATGTACATTTCGCAAGGACAGAATTGTTTAATTCTTTCCAAAATTTGATTGATATTTTGTACTATGAGTTCAGTTCATTTCTAACAGCTCTTAATGGTCCAGTTGTACAACGAGTTCACTTTAAAATTTTTAAAAGCGATCAAACTCAACAGCGGTATAACACATGAATCTTGCATAATCGGGTGGCCTATTGTGGTCATTTGATTAGTTAAGATGTTATTTTGACTTAGTTGTGGGGTGGACTGACTTACTTGTTCTCCTTAATGGAGACTACTAAATCGATTGCGAATTCGTGATTGGCCAATTGGCGAGAGCTTGATTTCTCTTTGGGGTGGCCTGACTTACTTCAAACGTAGAGAAAGTCCAGTAAGTCGAGTTTTGAAATAATAAATATTGCCTATGAATATCGTCCGCTCAATACGCTGCTTAATTCTTAAGGATCGAAATGAAACTTTGAGGGACGATGCAGTAGCTCTTAATAAACTTCAACAGATCTTTGACTGATATGCATTTTGGGTAGCAAAGTATTCAGTCTCGCAGTAAAGATCGTGCGCGAGAGTAGCTCTTATTGCTGCTGAACTGCAAGAAAGTATATGTAAAGCCGAGAATTCACTCCTAAAATGTATGTTCCTGGCTAACGTCGTGGTGGTAAAGGAAGAAAGTGCAACGCCACAGTCTGTGAAAATAACCAAAATAGATGAAAATAACGGTAAATCGTGTATTTTGAGAGGCTTTTGATATTCATGTGACACTAGTGTGAACTATACGGTGATATGGCTGCTCACCTCGGTTGTAGATATTTCAGGAAGTGCGCTTTATAACTTTCTTATGCAATTTGGTAGTATAGGTGGTCGGGCTATTGCAAAAGCAAGACATATCATCGAAGTTTTAAATCATCTTATTCAGATAAACTTGATCAATTTGCATTTTGCTAAATATTTGCAATGAGCATTTCGTTATGCTATTTGTAGGATATTCTTTGACCTCCTTTGGGCTCGCTGTTTAATAAACGTCAAAGTGCTAATAAGGCGGCTTTATAATGCACAATACACTTTAGTGAAAACGTCTTCTTTTGGCTTTTTAGTTTGCTTATAATTTTTATTCTCATAGAGTCATATTAATTGCATATTAATAACATTGGCCATGATTGCAACTTATGAATGACTAGTGTCTTGAGTCATATGGGATGTGATTTAAAATACAATGTTTGTTTATAAACACATTTGAGATGCATCCAATCTGAAAACTAGAAAAGTAAATATCCTCCTATAGGCGTATTCATAAACCCTGATATTGGGCAAAACAGCGGAGTATCCTAATCGCCGAATTTTTTCAAAATTTTAAAACTTGACTAATGTATGAAAGCTGGTGGATCCGCCCCTAACTATAATGTACATAGTTTTTTGGCCCTGCCTCACAAAAAGTAAGTTGTGTAGGTTATCAATACTTAATTCTTTTTCAGTAATAATAGAAGATCACATGCAGTAGTACATGTTTCACAATCCAAATATTGCACAAGTAAGTTTACCTACAAAAATTAGGCCAGTTAGGTCCAACGTCGTACCTTGACAAATACAACTTTCTGTGTTTGTCCATGTCTCAAACGTAAACGTTCGGTGATTTAAATATCATGTTTGATTTTTCAAAACGAAAAAAAAACATCAAAACACCATTTGAATATTGCAGCTATAAAAACAATTATGTAAGAATTACAAGCTTGCTCATTATTTTATTATTATTTTTACACTATGCAAGTGAAAAGAACAAACAGTGCATCAGTATATTTAAGTTAAGCCATGTTACGAGTGAAAAATTATCGATCCAGAATCAAAAGATGTCCACTAATTAATTATTCGTATCACAAATTTGGCCTCGACAAATTGAAAAAGCACCTTAAATCGAGAAGACATAAAATTAACAATCTTGACGTTCTAAACAGAATTTTTGATATGGTATATAACCACTCGCTTCCGAAAGAAACTCTCTTTCGTGTTCAAAACGACGACATTGTTCAAGTTAGAGTGGCTCCACAGCTGGAAAGAAAGATATCAACGAGCATGAAGTAATCCGTGCAACCGGAAAATACCAATAGTTCAGAAGATCGTGGGGATTCTACAGCAACACAAGACTTGCATAAGCCAACTGCTGATGATGGTGAGGTCAAGTTGCGTGACCAAAAAAAACTCAATGAGTCTTAAAGGCAATTGGGTCAAACAGTGAGAGCTCAAGCCGGAGAACTTATATCATTGCCAGAAGCTGTTGCATCTTTACACGCTTCTATCAAGAGACATGAAAACGCTACTTGAGCAAACGAAATCAGTTTCCAAATGAAAACTTTCTGAAATAGTTCAGCATTTGAAAAAGACAGATGACGCGAATACTACCATTGAGCTGGCTGTCAGCACTTACAAGTGTTTGGTTGGGTTGCAAATGGACGTATCCCTCGCTTCAAGTTAAGCTACACGCACCGTCATGTGTCCTGCTAGGGGGAAGCAGTTTGTGTCAGCGCCACTTTTTTCAAATAGGCCAGCATCGTGGTCATTTCAGTAAGCAAAATTGGCCAAATTGTTCCATTGTGTTCGAGAGCGATCCTCACTCACAAAAGGTAAAGAGGCACGAACAGTCTGAATGCCATAAGATCTCTAAGACAACAGAAAAATAAGAAATAAATAACATAATCCTTTCTTCCTATCAGATTAATCAACAAAAAGAAGCCGACATCAACGAGAGGTTCTTTCTACGATGTTCTGGACTAATACAGTGCCATGTATCATATAACCGACACATATTTATGTTATATTTGCACCATTCACTGGATATCGAAGCAGAAAACTGCCATCAAACCAACATAGCAACGGGAAGTGCTATAGACTGCATTTGCGACACACAGTTAAGTTCTTTGGTGAAATTTGTTCTTTCTCACAATCCTAAAACAGGTCGTTTTCAACACTGCCACTTATTGTTTGACAAAGTGACGGTCGAACGTGTTACACAACAAGTTGTCAACCTAAACTTCTTTATCTCAATGGAGAACCTGTCTGCATCGATGGATACCAGAGTGTAATTTACCACCATGAGGATCCCTTACCCGAGTATACGATACGTATAGGAAATATTTCAGTAAGAGACCATTTGAGTGTTGCAAGAGGTGCATTCTGCTACGTCTACGACTTTATACACAAACAATTAAGACTTTCTGATGGGACTATTGGTAAAGTTGTCAGTTTGTCATTTTCACACTATGAGGCTGTTTATACAACTAAAATTCAAGGCCTCCCAAGTCTTCGGCAAGTGAAAATCAAGAAAACCCATCTTCAATTTGGTGACAGAGCACACAATATCGAATTAATGATAGGAAAGATTCACAAAGATACAAAAATGAAATGGCTTGACGAGATCATTTCCAAGCTGGACATTATATTTCAAGAATTTATCAATCTCCAAAACAACAAAGAAGTCTTAGACATTTGGCAACTCTTAGTGATTCGTTTGTTAAAAGCATGAAAAAACTAGTCGAGACAAGGTTCGTATGTTACTTGGTGGGTTCAGTGGATGCAATGTTAATCAAGGGTAGTGTTCTTGAAATACTATTTCAAGAACAAGCTGCGGACGAAGCTAAAGAAATTTGTCGTCATTTCAAGAACTTTCCTGGTCCACCTTGTCTTTCCACTTTGGTCAGTCTATCTGACGTATTTAACCAGTCTGCAGTCAGGGGAGGGATCTTGGAAGGGAGGGGAGGGCAGCTGCCCCCTACCTACCATAAAATTCGCAATTTGTCAGAAATTTTAGGTTTTGTCGGTATTTTGAAGACAAAGAATATACACAGGTTTGAAAACAAATTGTTGAAGGGCAAGGCAATTCATATGTAACCCTGATTATCTTTAAGCTACTTTTTTGTTACATGCTAGCTGTTTAGATATATATGCTAGGCTAGCATCCATCGATCCCAATTGTTAGTGGATCGCTCTTCGAAAATGGGTAAATGAAACAATTGATGGAATTTAGTCAGATTTTAGAACCAAATTGTCGGAACGCTGCACCGCTTTGCCCCCCCCTCCACCTCCCAAACTTAATATCTGGCCCGCTCTGCATTCACTAGTAAGGATATAAAAAAATTAACGAAATGCCTATGGTGCAAAATCCTTCAAACAAAGGGCTGCAACTACATCATCCGAGATTACAGAAAAATTTCCTCGCACCGAACCCTGAAAAACTGGACCAACGTGTGCAGATTTTGCAAATGACATCCGGATTTATTCTCGACTAAAAAACCGTCAAGATGTTTTAAAGCCAGATGAGGTGATTGGGACTGTCAAAGTTAGATTGAAGCAGTTGACAACTGAGATGTTGCTAGAAGCACCAAGTTTCCTGGCACTAATTAACAAAAACAACATATTGTAAATATGTTTTATGTCAGGTTGTTCGATAACCATATCCCTGCAAGTTTGCCTAAACAATAAATAACGATTTCCTTCCGTTTGCCAACCATCTCAACAAAGACAACCTTTTATTTCCTAGAGAACTGTGTATTGAAGTATGTGCTGAACTAGATTGCTTGTTCCTTTTAGACCACTGCATAACGTTCAAGAAAGGAGTGGATAAAAAAGCAGCAAGAATTCTAGAACGCTTGGTTTGCCAAAAATGAGGCTAGCCATGTAAACTGGAAGATAACAAAAGTCTTGCACTATTTTAAAAAAACTGAGTTTAGGTTACACGAGCACTCTTAAGATGTAATGAAAATAATAGAAATATGTTAAATTATGTCAACATCGCAATCCGACACAGAATGGTTTGAAAAGCTAATGAAAATGTAGCAGAAAAACGATCCAAGGGGAAATTGAATGAAATGCACCATGACTAAAAGCAGAGGGAGAGAGTCAATAAAGAAGTCTTTATCTATGGCAATGCTGTTCCTATTCATTACCTTCCCCTTGAAGAATTACAAAAGTAAAGGGAATATTTCCATTTACCAGCGATTCTGCGAAGAAACCCTTGGGGAAAAAGCTCTGCCCTCAGAGTTTTAGGAAATCATGAACAAAATATAAAATATTGGTTTCAATAAAAGAGTATAAGTGTATAATATGGCATCCATCATCCATTCATAATCCATTGACCCAGTCAGTGAATCACATCCAGCGTTGTAAATACTAGCACACTAAGTATAATACATTAATAGTAAAGAAATCATATCGTATTTTTTATTGAGTGCAATTCTCTTTAAGTCTTATAGCTTAGAGTTTGTTCATTCTAGCGTAGTAAGTCCGTTAACAATGACCATTACAGAAAGGCAATATAACTTGTATTAAATATTTATATTTATAAGTTTATCATGCTGCTTGCTCTCGCCCTGCAAATATCTGTTGACAGTTGATACATAAATGAACTTTAAAATTTTCGAGATGTGTGTAAACCAATAAAGTACAAGTATTATATTAGGCTAAAAAATCAAAAAGTAGGTTACCATTGACAAACCACATGCACAAGAAAGCTCTTTTTGAAGCCTTGCCCTGTACGACAATCAATTTTGACAACGAAGCTGTCGTTGTTGGTTGCAATATTGCAATAAACAGAAATATGGCTAATCTTAATATTGTTTATCTAAAAACCAGACCAAGCTACTTCGACTATCAAAAACTATTATATACTACACACATTTCACTGTTTTCTATACATAAAGCATATCCACAAGAAAGCAAGCTCCCACAAAATTTTTCTAAGCTTGAAACGTAGTGGATACTTTACATTTTAAAAATATATATAAAATACTGTGTTAAATAATAACTTGTTGTCGGAAACAAAAACATGCTTTTGAAATTATACTTTACATTTTGTTATGCACTGAGAATATATGCCAAAATGACAGCTTTCTTGCACTCTAATATCTTATATTATTGTTAAATGATTGTTTCTGCAGCATCTCAACTCTTATAGTTTTAACCTCTAAAAAATGTGTTCCATATCTCAAGTCACGGTGTGCATTTCTCCTCTAATTGCTTCTAAACTTCCCACTGCATGTACTTGTTTTAAACTCTCCTTTATTTCTTACATGCATTGCTTAAAGTGAATGTATGTACCCATATGGAAATCAATTTTACATGTGAACTTATGTTTGATGTTTGTAATTTTTGCTATTCATAGCTGTATCACGTATCACAATCTGATTCTTACTTTCTACGTTCACATATAAAATACGAATAAGTTTTTTAGGCATGCTTGCTTTCTATTTTGATGGAAGAGCTCGTTATAAGATTCTGCAGCTGTATTTCAAAAAATCTTTTTTGTCTTCTGGGCATACATTATCTGGCAGTGGATGTACTGTTTGCATGTAAATCAAGGAAGTAGTTGTTATATTCTGAGACTTTGCTTCCTTATGCATTTACAATCTTTTGTGCAATTCTTTCCAGAACTGAACATATTGTTGCAACTTGTGTTACTTCAATATAAGTGACACTAACCTTGAGACTGATGAAATCTGTCTACAATTACCATACTTTTGATGACATAAGAGTTGGGTAATATAATGTATCGTGATTTCTCTCGCGAAGTTAGGTTCATCTCGGTTACATAATCTGAATTAATCTTCTGAAAATACAAGGAGCTCTGGAAAATTTGCAACGACATGGACTTTTCTTTAGATATCTTGTTCACATTTTTGCCATCATAGCTTAAGGAAAGTATAACATCTCTACTGGAGACGCAATACACTTGCTTTTTGTGGTGATCAAGAGTTATTTGCTTGTAAAATGGAACAGTTATGTAAGAAAATCTATGGTTGACCAGCTTTATTGGATCTTTCGCTATCGTTGTTGTTGTCACGCTAGCCAAGTTGGTACGCTGCAACAATCCATAATTACTCTTGGCTTCAAACCAAAATAAATATCTGCAAAATTTTTTAAAAATATAAATTAGCTACAGCTTTTAGGTGAAATAGGTGTTCGGATTATGGTGAAACAGTAGTTGGGTAAACTCAAAGTTTAACAACCGACCACTGCATGGACAGAAGTATTCAACAAAATGTTATACTCATTATTTCAATTTAAGGTTTTTAAGTAGATCACTAAATAACTTAGATTTATAGTCCTTATTAATAAAAAACGAATGCATTTGAGCAGTATGGCTACTGACAGTAGTGAAACAATTTGCAGAATCATCAAAGCCATATTGTATTGAGGATATAGAACAAAGCTTCTCATACAAGCATGTATGGATGTCAAATTTCATTAATTTCATGAGTCACATTATGTTGCAAGAACACTACTTTTTTGCAACGAATTTTAGTTGTCATACTTTAAGAACCGATGATGAATATTAAAGATTCTGAATGATTAGAGTTTTGGCTTATTGCTCTCACGATATACTGTTCATAATGTAACTTGCTTATGATAAAAAAAGATTAGTTAGTCTAAAACTGTAGTTGCTCTGTGTTTCACGAGTTTATTGGCTGTATTAGCAGGTAAACAAAACCAACCGTCGATAAACAATCTTTAAGAAACTTATAAATTGATTTAATGAAAAAAAGAAGTGCAGGAACAAACACTTGATGCATCTATATATTGTAGACCCAGTTGTTTATCTTTATTTCTGCAGTCTTTTTCAAAACTCGTTGGGGTACCTGCGGGAAATCAGTTACATTAAACGTTTACCTAAGAAAAGAAATTTTTTTAAAAATCATCCCCCGTTTCAGAGATGTATTTGCTACCACAACTCTGAAATAGGGGAGCGGGAAGAATCTTTTTTTTAAATTTCTTGAATATTATTTGTGCCTGCCCTAAAAATTTGAAAAATATTATCTAATAGTGCAACACCTTGTAATATTCATTGGAAAATCAAAGCTTAAAATATGAAGAATCTTGCGTGCTCGACCGGTTGTGGACTATGCTTACCGTAGTTGCAGTCCTTGTCAAATTGACTTAGTAATGGGCCCTCGATCGTAGTTAACTATTAGTTAGTACCCAGAAACCGCTAGGGTTTCAAAGCCTTGACACATTTTATGCATAGATGAATACTATATTTGTTTAAATTTTACCAACTTCTTATCTACCAAAAAAGCATAAACTCTTGTCGTTCAAGCTACTTTGTTATTGAGTCAATGAAGTCTGGTCGATGGGTTAGATAAACTGACAAATTACGTCATCTGTAACTTATAATGCATACTTAAACATCATACTTTTTGTGGAGTGTATTGTTAACTTTACTTGAAAGTGATGTCTGAAAGCTGCCCAAAACCTTTGGTGAGATGCATTTAACTGATTATGCATTGTCATTGTGGTTGAACCAAAGTGTTCAAAGTTCCAATTTTCATACCTGATCTTATATGCCTAGTCTAAAATTTCAGGCTCAAAGATTATGCCCTTAGGCACTTCAGAAGTGCATCACGACGCCGGCAGTAACTGTCATGGTAATTAAGTCAAAAAGAGTAAGCAGATGGCTAGAAATTTGACATTCTACTGATCAAAATGACGGCATTAAACTGAACTTTTCCAATATTCAATCAAATTATCGCACTGCTTACCAGTACATAGTAATAGAAGATTGTGAATACCCGATATCTCCAGGGCACCCTACCTTATCAATAAACTACCTCCACAAAGTTTAGAGGCCTCCAAGAAAAAGAAAGAGTCTAAAAAATTAGGCCTTGATAAAAAGCGAAATTTCCTTTCAGTGTTTGATGTATTTTCCATCATTCAAGAAAAAAAAAAATAAGAATCGTTTTCCGCTCACGGCATTGTCTTCAAAATAGCAAGGGAGAGGGAAATTGATCTTGCCGAGTTTGTCAGTAACCGCAGTCCAAGAGTTGTAAAAAAAGCTCTACAAATAACAACAGAGCTTGTTAAATACAAGAAAATTTAAAAAGAGCAAAGAAGACAAGATTGCAGATGTTAGAAGAGACTGCGTCAGGCCCGTGATAGGAGGAATGTGAAGGAAAGACGATAAACATTGCAAGTGAAGTTTTAATTCATAATGGAATAAATGTCAGCATGTTTGTGACGGCAATTCATATTGCATTGAAAAATGGAGGAGGAAAGCATAAAAACGTGTATATAATTACAACCAGGAGATGAGTTAAAAGTGAAATATTGCTTTATTTATTCAATCATCACGAATATCCGGTGGCATGCATTTCGTCTATTTCAATGTGTTAATACAGTTTTGGTAATTCAAGGAAGACATGGAAAAACAGACATTTTTTTTTGTACTGTACGAGTGAGAGCAAATAATTGATGGCCTTTAGTTTAAGTGCCATTACTAAAGCTTGGTTAAAATGAATATAGCTAGCTGATGAGATGCAGAATGAGGAAATGAATGGCAGCTGACAGTCATTACAAATCTGAACGTCTTCATATTTATATGGGATTGGGCTTTACTCAGTTTACTGCATGTCTAATTTTAATTAATCCATTATGATGCCAGAAGGCTTTAATACTTTGATTTGCACATGATTATGATTGTAAGCGGTATTGGGTTAACTATAATTTTTTTTTCAACTATTTCTTTTATTCGCTTTGGTGGTACGTTTTGAAGTTCTAATGTATAACTTTCGTTCTTGCTCCCTGTGGCATTAAAAAACACATTGCTAGGATTGATTTCCCAGTTAGATTACAATGTATTTCAACTATTCTTGAAGGAACCCTTCATATTATGCCTATGTTTAGTGAGATCTTCTTATTCTCCAACTGGCTCTGTAGAAAGATTAAGCTAGAACTTTTTATTAAAATCAGCAAATTAATTTATAACTTCGCTCTATTGGCTGCAACACGTGTGCAAGTCAGGAGTGTGCTCGGGAACAATTTATAATATGGAACGCTTAGTCCAAAAAAAAGCGCCTATAATTGGATGAAGCCAGCAAGATCACTAGCATTTTTTCATTTCCCCCTGGAAACGACTATATACTTTTTGGACTTGACTGTATGCGTTTACACCACGAAAACACTGTTTTGTCTATTGGCTCAATTTTGTCTATTGTTGTACTATTTTTCAATTTTGTCTATTGGCATTCAATTTTTGTGAAACTTAAAAAATAAGTGTATTTAACAAAGAACTTAGCACTTTGAACACTTACGTGCATCTCAAACTTTCAAAACCACAGAAAAAACAGCAAAAATCGCCCTGACTTTGTCTACTTTTTTGTGTACTTTTCAACTTTTTTCGATGACAGTATAATTTTTGTAAAATTTTATTGCACATGATATAAATTTAACCGTTACTCTTTAAGTTTACATGCATCTTCCAAAAGCAATGCAAAACTTAAATTCTAAACTTTCCGGATATAAAATTGCAATTTTTTTAAAAGAAATTTAAAAATGGACTGAGTTCACTTGCAAAACGAGCACAAAGTTGGCTTCAATGTCCCCCCTGACTTAAAGCTCACGATATATTTACATTCCACTGGTGTCTGCTTGTCTCAGGGAAAACGGGGCTAACTGTTGAACCTTCATGAGCTAAACTTAAAATTTGATTTTGATAAACTTTAGGTATCACAATCTTATACTTCATTTCCCATTCGTTGTCTGCAGAAACATCTGTTGGTCACCATTTTCTCATTAAAGTGTCGTTTTTAGCGAAATAGCAAACCGGATTTGCAGATAGTTTACTTTCATCTACCGCTTTTTTAAAGAGAATTGAAATTTCGGGGTCTTTGTGTTGGTCTGCTACAAGATTAGATTTTGAAAGCGATTACGATCTATTTTTATTTGTAAACACACCGGACTTGCTTGAAACAGGAACATTTTCATTTTCAAAAACTTTTGCAAGGCATGAATGGGCTAAATTAATGTGGTCTACATGTAAATCATTTTCATCAGAACTTTTCATAGATTTAGCCATTGTTCTAGCAACGATGCATGAAGGATACAAATCAGGAAGTTCTTCCTCAATAGGGTCCTGCATTTAATCTAAACAAGGCTTATCAGATATGACCGGATCAGGAGTTACTCTTTCCCCAGCAAGGTCATTTCCAAGAAGTAAGTTAACACATTTAAAAGGCAAACTCGGCTTAATGACTACTTTAACAAGTCAAGAGACTAATTTCGAAGCCAAATAAAAGTTATGGAGCGGTATTGAAGAATAATCGACCGAATCTACTCCTTTAATCAAAACATTCGAACCCAAATAGGATTCAGCTGAAAATGGCGAAGTATCCGCCAATAAAATAGACTGAGACGACCCAGTATCTCTTAAAATTTTAATTGCAGTAGCATCAAACAAATCGTTTTTTAACGAATCAAAACCATCGTGAATTAATGGTTAGAATATCTGCATAACGGAATCGGAATTGGCGATTTTTCAGGCAAAATCTTATCGACATTTTTACTATTAAAAAACGTGACCACGTTGTTACTTAATTTGCGGTTTTGAGAAGCAATAAACCCAGACGGTTTCAAATTTCCTCGGCCTTGTTCTTTTTTGTTTAATTTCCGGCAGTCAAACAATATATGTCCTTGCTTTTTGTAATAATTACGAACTTGAGAGTTAAATTTTGGTGGCTGTTGATGTTCAGTTATTGTTTTATTTCGTGACTCGGAGTTACGTTTGGAGTTTTGACAACTATCAAAATTTGTTTTGTAATCATTTTCTCTTGACGTAAATTGATTAAAATTGGAAAATTGCTTATTGTTCGATGAAAAAACTTGGTTTATTAAAATATGACATTTTATGAGTTAGCTAAAAATCGTCGTCTAAAGGTGCTGCGTCATTAAAATTGTTCGCTTTTTCCTCACCGATAAAAGTTTGAATATCACTGTGAATACATCGTTTAAATTCTTCGACTAAAAAAAGCTGTCTTAATCTGGTATAATCTTTTTCGACGCTTTAAGAATCACACCAGTGATGAAATAACTGCCCTTTAGTTCTCGCAAATTCTAGAAACATTTGTCCCGCTTGTTTTTCCCAATTTTGAAACTTTTGACGGTAGGCTTTGGGGACCAACCCATAGCCCTTCAAGATCACTTCTTTGACCGTATCATAATTTGATGCTTGTTCTAGGGATAGTTTGGGTGTAAATCTGTTGCGCTTCTCGTTTTAAGACAATTTCTTTTAGTAAGGCCCAATGTTCTTTTGGTCAATTCAGATTTTGTGCTACCTTCTCGAAGTGCAAAAAATACTTGTTTACGTCCTGTTCTTGGAACGGCGAGACGAGTCGAATGTGTTTAGTTATGTCAAAACAATGGGGGAGTAACTCACACCAGCATGACCTTCTACTGAAGCCTTAGCTAATTCTAAGTTTTTGAGCTCTAAAGCATGATCTAATTCTAGCCTACGTAACTCAAACTCCCTAGCCTTCTGTCTTTCCTCAAGCTGTTTCCTTTTCTCTTTCCTGATATTTGAGCTTTTTAAGCTCTAACTTGTATTTATATTTTTCTGAGAGGTCTGGCTGTCATTTGAGGAGGCGGGAGTTGGGCAGACAGGCTCTTTAGGGACACCCTCTTCAATAAGATGTTGGTTATAGCCCGTATTCCCCAGTCCAAAATATCACCTAGCAAACAATTATCATTGGACACCTCAGAGGTCTACGTAAATATCTCATAATATCCAGATTTTTTTATCCACTATCGATATTTCTGGCTGTTGGCTCTTTTAAAAACCTGCAGATTTTTTGTAATGTGCGTTCGTAATTTCAATTTTTACGGCTTTTCAAAATTCAGAATTCACCATGTTTTTGAGGAGACTTCATGTAATCTGCACTGAGATGATCACAGAAACATGGCGGCTATATCGGCCTCATGTTTTATTCATTGTGAAGATACTGTCGGGCCGCTTTCAAACTTTACAGAGCCTTCCTTCAAAAGATTCCTCAGGTGCCGAAGGCAATGGATAAGTCTCGAAGGCCGTCAAAAGGAAGTTGCACTCTGAGCTACTCAAATAATAAGCGAAGAAGAAAAAGACCAGTATTATGCACAGCTTGGCTTCCATCGCAAGTGCTATTCAGTAGTCACTAATAAAACAATAATAAATCGTGCTGGTATAAGAATGAGAAAGGCTGAGTCATTGGAGCGTAAGCAGACATTTCTGGAACAAGACCATGCCATTGATTCTATTCCAAAGAAATTGTTAAGATCGAGAATTCATTCTACTATAGCCAAAACTATTAGTGCAACCCAAAAAGCGAGCATATTTTACCGCCAATCTGTATTTTCTGCCAAAATTTGCACTCGTACTACAAAGACAAGGTAAGTTCATTATATTTACCTTTCTGGAATAAGTAATACTATTTGCCTGTGCTGGAATCGTATTATGGCAAACAGGAAATGTTTTGTGTTCACATGGTAATTAGTGCAACACTAACAGTATTGTATCCTTTAATTTTATAGCCGAGCACAAAGCGAAAGCTGGACAAACTGGTGTCAGCTAAAACTCTTGATGATGGCCAACTTCGAAAAGCTGCAATGATAAAAAATGATGAAACTATTCTACTAAAAATTCAAGGAAAAGATTGCCTGGCCCTGGACGTAAAATATCACCAACAATGCTATAAGAGATACACATCTACTATTACGAATCAAAAGAAAGGTTCAGATAACGGATCAACTTCAAAACTATACGACTCATCATATGAGGTGTTTTGTAATCAGTTTCTACAAACCAGAATCATGAAAGAAGAAGGTATTTTTCGCATAAAGAAGGTGAAAGAAGCATTTGTTACATTTGTTGCTGAAGTTGAAAATATCGATGCATCAAATTATAAAACAAGTCGTTTGAAACAAAGAATCCAAAACGGCTTCCTACGATCTATTTTCCAAAGAAGTAAATGGAAAAATAAAAGAGAAATTGTTTATTCAAGTGATATTAAAAAAAAAGGTATTGTTGAAATTGTTCCCCATGCGGATACTTCCCAACGATCCTCCACTGGTACTGATGTTGAAAGTGAAACCTGTGAAACTGGAAGCACCAAATCAAAAAAAGGAAACATGCTAGATGCTAAATTAAAAGAGTTTTATGTTGCTGAATTGGCCTTGCGCAATGAAATGGAAGAAACGAAGAAGGTTAGGTAAGGCTGTCTGTATTAGCTTTAGTTATTTGACATATAGATTTTAATCGGAATTAAAGCAGTGAAGGCTTAGCATTTAATGTATTTTGATGTTACAAAACGTGATCTGGAAAGCAGTTTGCATGTTGAAAGTAGAGTTTCAAAAGTACCATGATCTTAGACAAATTGCAATAAATAATTTTATTGTAACTCATACTCTACTTTTACATGTTATCCTTTTAAATGTTGTGCATTTATATACTTTGTGTGACAGTACATATTTTTTTTGTACTAAAAAAAGATATTTGTACATTCTAGGTGGTATGAAAGATGGCATCCTGTTGCTTCTGATGTCAGCGATGAAAATATCAAGAAACTAGTTTCACCACTCATTTTCAACTTTTTTGCTTGGACACTGGGTTTTTCGGAAGAACCTGTATTAACAGATTACGTTCAAGTTCGTGACAAAGATGCCTGGCAGATTCTCTCCATTTGTCAAGAGTTGATTTTCCCTTTAGTCATGGAAGGATTCAAACACCCAAAGCGTTGTCTCTGGCTATTGCGGTCAGGCAAATAACCGGGTGCTCTGGTGTGACAACGTTTTACATAGACAAGGCCATTGTGTTTTTTTTTTCATCAGTTATGGCATATGACTCTGCCCTTGCACAACTAACATCCAAAACATCAAACATTGTGCCCAACGAGTTCATCCCTGCCAAACATGTTAGATTTGTCTATGACAACATTGATTTTAAAGAGGAGACCAACAAACAGACACATGTAACTAATGGCATCACTATTCAGAAAGCATATCCCAATTCCTTACTCATAAATAAATGGCCTGCTGAACATGTACCAATCAGGAAAAAACAACGATCACTACTTCTACTGGACAATGCCATAACCCCATATGTTATTGGTGCAAAGACACCAAAATTTGATGGGTCTGCCATACATCTAAACTCTATGAGACCCAAGGTGGAGGACAGTGCAATTGCCACAGCCCAGACATTAGATCCATGCTATTGTTTAATCAAGGTTTGCGCTGCCAACAAGGATGAGTATTGGCCAAGTTGGACTGGATTTGACACTTTACTTACTGATGTACCTCCATTGTCAAGAGTTGGTTACCTTCCACTTCTGGACGCCTCCTTAACAGAATACTCTACCCTAGATGAAGTCCTGAAATCAAGTATCAGAATTATGGATCGATTGCAGCTAGCACTGTGTGTTCATGAGTTTGATGAAGCTGTGCATGAAAAGATCCAACACACTAGATGGAAAGAACCCGTATATTTTGATCGTTTCATTGTTCGTCTTGGAGAATTCCACACGTGCATGTTATTCCTGTCTGCCATTGCCAAGTTATTTGAAGATGGTGGATTAAAGGTACTGTTTTCGACAACTAGAATATAAACGTATATACTACACCATAGAATTACTTGTACTTATAGGGAATGTAATCTTTTCCTAATAAGATGTCTTTATTGAGTCAGGTATTGTCTCTATGGGGTCTGTTAAGAGTGTCTTGTCTGGAAAACACTACAACAGATCGGTTCAGTGCCATAAACTTGTGTATGAAGCCATGCAGCGACTTAGATTTCAAGCGTTTCTGGAGTCCCTAGATGGTAATGAACGAGATAGCATAAATACAGTAGTTTTGGAAATAATGGACACTTTTCCAGAAGATGAATTTCTTTCTTATATGGGGAGGCCAAAAATTGAAGCAATTTGCCAAAGCTACGAAAAGTTTGTACAAGACGGGTCACGGAAATCCAAAACATTTGCGTTTGGAGCGTGTACATCACAATGACAACTAACATAAAATTACGTATAAACCTATTAACTAGTGCTGATTCCTTCGGTTACGGGAAATTGCCAATCCTGTTCTACTTGATTACCATATCTTCCGCTTGAGTAAAAACAAAGGCCTTGGCTTATTACTTGTGCAGATGGGAAATTTTTGGATGTTTGTAAAATTGTCTTTAGCATTAAATTTCGTTTAACAGGAGTATTACTGCAATTGATCCGAGCCACCAGAGAGGTAAACCGGAAGCTTCGTTTGGTAGCGTTTTGCTGTATGCTTCCATGGTTTTTTATTTGTGACCGCGAGTTATGCAAGATATGGAACTGCACACTGGTTGGAAATGACCGCTCATGATCAAACTCCCTCCACTTTGTATTCCTGTTTTTTTCCTGGTTTATGTGACTATGCAACCCTCTGATGCAGGGCAGGGCCTTTGATTGAAACGTTGGTGTTTTCTCGTAAATTTTCAAATAGCCATAAATCTTCCACCCTGAACTAGTAATCTGCATCAGTACCAGCAGTGGCACCCATCGTTCGAGATTTTACTTGTCTGATTTGGTCATTTTAAAGTATGGCAAAGTACTAATAAGCTTAATTGTTTATTCAGATATAGCGTCAGAATTATCCACAAGTTTTGCTGTTCAACGCCAGGGCAATCACGGCTCTTCTGCCGCATTATGTAACCAGACTATCAAACAAACCATAAATCGCGATTCGAAAACCAAAGATAGACTTATTGGATTCACCATAAATCGGTCTGCTGTTCACAGATGGTTGCTTACTCAGTAAGAGAGAGCGGCAATAACGAAGAAGTGCAAAGATATGGCTGGTGCAAGCGCTAAACCACGGTACAGGTGTTAATTTAGCCCATAGCAAATAATTTCAAACTTTTTTGTGATTTCATACAATTATGTAGTAATTGTACAATAATATTCTTTCGAAAAGAAACAGAAAAGAACTTGACATATCAAAATGCACAATGTTTGAAAAGTGAGTCAAGGATGTTGTGTATACAGTGTCAAGAATATTTGGCCCATTCGCAGCTAAACAAGAGCAATTAGTGACTTTGGCAGCTGGTTTCATTCTCCATGATGAAGTTGCAGATAGGCTTCTGGACGCAGAAAAACGCGGGGAAGAGCAACTCGGGGGTTTGCATGTGACAATCTTTTGGGAGAAAGTGTGGATACTTTTGTTACGTTGACAAAGAAAAAAATTAAAACGTTTTCCTCTAACAAACTATCAAAGGTGAATGGCAGTAAAGAGAAAGGAATGAAGTGAAATTGAATAGAGACCTTTTTGCGCGTTTGCTACTGATTGCAAAGAACCGCCAACTAGATCTGGAACTTGTACTGTCTTACAGACTTGGCACGTACCCTCTTTCTTTGGCAACAATTTCAGGAAGTCTCGTGAAAAAAGCTAAATCAAATATGTTTGACATTTTAGAAGGTTTGGAACAAAATGGAGTAATTTTTTTTAAATACGATTGTTTACCTCATTAGTCAACATGTTGCGTGACATTGCATTTTTTTTAAAAAACTTGACAATTGTTCAGTGATATTTGAGCTTCGTTTTATTATTCTTTAGGTGATCAATGCAACGTTGAACTTGACTTTCAACAATATCACAACAACGCCCTTGTCGTTGATGCAATGGCTGTTCTTCTAGCATTCAAGGGTAAATGGAAAACCTTTGGCGAGTTGTGTGATGGAATTTTTAATACCATGATGAGCTGGGCTCGTCAGTAGAACGCCAACAGAATCGACCTAGTAGTCGACCGTTACTCAGAAATTAGCACAAAAAATCCGGAAAAGAATAGAAGATTCCAGAATACTGGGATTCAGATAGTCCACGCGTACGACAAAGATGAACATGTCCCAAAGTCGTAGAAGAAATACCTAAGTTGTGGTGAAAATAAGGAATCTTTGATTGAATTTCTGTGTAGCCACTTTCGCTCATACACTTTACTCGTCTTGGCGAGCTGACTTAATTGCATGTGACATCAAACGGAAAATGTTTTCACTTTGGAAGGAGTTGTTTGAACTTGAAAGCAATCGTGAGGAGGCTGACACTCATCTTAGATTACACGCAAAACACAGAGCACTAACCAACGAAAGAATCATTAAAGACTCTGCGAATAATGATGTGTTTCTGCTTTGTAAAACGATGCAACCAGCCATTGAAAAGATATATTTTTTTGACTGGAGTGGGAAAGCATTTTTGTTTGATCACAATTAGGAGAATTGTGAAGATGTTGGACGAAAAACTTGTCCAGTGTTTGCCTGGTTCTCATGTTTTTTCAGGTGATTTGAATTGAAGTAGAATGTAGTTTTTCGCCAAAAAATATATCCGTGTTCGTTATTACCAATTCCTTTTCAAATTAATATTTATTAGTGTTCTATATAGGTTGCGATAGCACAAGTGCATTTTATCGGAAAGGCAAAAAGACATCATGGGTCACTTTTAAGCGCAATCGTGAATACGTCGCCGGTTTTCTATCACCTGGACGAAATTTTTGTCTCCCTGCCCAGCTTATCATGCAGTTGAACAAATGTGTTTGCTCAATGTATGGTGACAAGACGTCCGAGGATGTTAACCAATGCAGGTTCACTCTGTTCAAACCACTGACCTTAAAGTAACCTGGACTGAGCGCTCGGGGTCAAAATGTTTCCGCATCATGCTCACGCCATATAGGTCTTGCTGGCGATGAAAATTACTGCAGAACGACACTTGTTTTTGGTTGTGGGCAAATAAAGCTTCTGCAAAAATAATTCAGAGTTTCTTTCTGGGACTATTTCTTTTGATTATTTGCTTAGCAGTGGTTTTTATGTCATGTGAAATGATAAGTATTGTTTTCTATGACGTCAACTCGTGGACAAAAAGTTCATTTCGTCAGCACGCTTGCCGTGAACTCGGTGCCCGAGTTTTACTCGCCTTCAGACAAGTCGTCGGCTGTCGGGTTCGTTGTGCAATTACTCGAGTTTGTCGAGCCGCTTTCGAAGTCCACTGCACTATTCCATTATTCGTCACAACAAAAGCACATCAATGTACATGTCTTCGTCGCGGCGTGTATCTCGTCGTCGCAGCATGTATCTGATCTCCTTGTCAAGGCGTGCATCTGATTCTTCGCCGCGGTGCTTCGTTAATGAATTTTTCCTGCCAAAATTTGGCACGTGACTATTGTTTACTAGCTTTGCATGCTATTTCCGTTCATTTTGCAAGTTTTCACCAATGTGAATGTAGCACGAGATCCAACACTGGATCAACGCTGCATTGGGCACTACATTGAGTACTACATTGGAATTGACACATACTCAATTTCGGCAACTAAAAGTAGAATTAAGAATTATTTTGATTTCTTGTCTTTTAAACGCAAAAGAATGACTGCACAAACAACAGTCCTCTGCAAAAACCTATAACAGTTGTTCCTGCGCGCAAAAACCCGAACAATATTTGCAAATTTTGTCAGAGATGACTATATTTCAGAAAAAAACACTCTTTTCTCGTTTTTGACGCCAAAGCGCATTAGATCTATTATTGTAGGAAAAGATAAAATAACCGTTTTTGTCGGCCCTATTCTATAGAAATCTCTAAAACATTCTACAATTACACAATTATATCAGTTTATTTCACAGCCAAAAAGTTAGAGCCGGAGGATCAAACAACAGTATAAAAAACCCGTCAAACTTGGTAAAAATAGTAATTATAGGAACATGTCAATTATGCAACGGTCATTTTCTTCAGCGCTATTCTATCGAGGTATTTGAAATTTTCTGCAGTTAGATAACTGTATACGTTTATCTTACATCCAAAAAATCAGAGTCGGAGGATAAAGGCAACAATATACCAAGCCCGTGAAACTTGGTGGTTTGACAGGTTTGACAGGTTTTTAATATTGTTGTTTGATCCTCCGGCTCTAACTTTTTGGCTGTGAAATAAACTGATATAATTGTGTAATTGTAGAATATTTTAGAGATTTCTATAGAATAGCGCCGACGAAAACGGTTATTTTATCTTTTCCTACAATAATAGATCTAATGCGCTTTGGTGTCAAAAACGGGAAAAGAGTGTTTTTTCCTGAAATATAGTCATCTCTGAAAAACTTGCAAATATAGTTGGGTTTTTTTGCGCAGGAACAACTGTTATAGGTTTTGCCGAGGACTGCATTTTGGGTAGTCATTCTTTTGCGTTTAAAAGACAAGAAATCGCAATAATTGTAATTTCTACTTTTAAGTGCCGAAATTGAGTAGGAGTCAAGTCCAACGTAGTGCTCAAAGTAGAGCCCTATGTAGTGTTGTACACTGTTCGATGTTGTGCTAGATTAACATTGGTAAATAACTTGCAAAACAAACGGCAAAAGCATGCAAAACAGGTAAACAATAGTCAAGTGTCAAATTTTGGCGGGAAAAATTCTCGAACCTATGGCCGCGACGAAGAGATGAGATACACGCCGCGAAGAAAACGTACGACTACGCGAAAGAATGTGTACGCCGCCACAGAGAGATAAGACAACGGATACACGCTGCGACGAAGAGATACACGCCGAGATAAAGACATTGATGTGCTTCCGTCGCGATGAATAAAGGAATAGTGCATTGGGCTTCAAAGGCGTCTCAACAAAGTTGAGTAATCGCGCATCGAACCCGATAGCCCACGACTCGTCTGTAGGTGAGAAGAACTAAAGTGGCAAGTTCACGGCAAGAGTGTTGACGAGATGAACTTTTTGTGCACGAGTTGACATCAGTGCAGCTGATGAAGGTCTGGACTAACGGACCGAAAACCTTGCAATGATAAATATACATGGTGTGTACCTCAAACATTTACTGATATTGTTGTTTTTGCAATGCCAACTACAAGAATCTTATCATTTGTTTTTGTTGAGAGGAATGGAAATTTTCAAACAAATTTCAACAATGCATGCTAACAAGTTCTCTCCCTACAAGTGCGATTTTGCAGCTGCTTATAGACGGATTTCCCAAAAATATTCTCCAACAGGGGTAAAAACTTTTGCGTTGCGCAGCTTAAGTAAAATCATCTCAAACGATATCAGAGAATAAAAAATTGCAATAATTTTTTCAAAATGAAATCTCCCGCTCCCACGGCCGCCATTTTATCTCGAGGCTCCTACAGCCTCCTACTGTCATGCTTAGCGACCCCAGTGCCATAATACATGCTGTTCACTTGAAGGGCAATGACGAGAATGGCGCAATAAATAATCAATTTTGGAAGGGCCAAGGCGAGTCTCAAGGAGTGAAAAGTTCAGCAAATTGCTTGTTTTTGAGCAAAAAAAAACAAAAGACTATCTTCAAAGAAGGAGCACTTCAATTCTAAAAAATTCAACTTCGCTTATTAGGTAGTTCTAGGCGTCGTACACAACTGTCTGGAATAACTCCAAGGGTGTCAGTTTCATTTTCGAGATTTCGCACAAACTTGAGGCAGCCAAAGGAAACTTATACATTCAAATCTTAAGAAATATGCTTCAAAGTTATTTGTTGTGCAGGTACTTTAACCATTTTACAAGGCACAGTGCACTTTCGCCTTTTTTTGAGTTTTTACCCAGATTTCTCAATCTCATGGACATCATCTGTTTGATAACATTCTGCAGTTCTTCATGATAGAACGTCTCCTTGAGTTCCCCACCCTCCCCTTTCATAGTCTTTGATATCATATAAATGGCGTCGGTAAGGTAGCTGTTAGCTTACGGTGAAGATTTATTTAGGGAAATTTGGCAAATGGCCTTTTTCCAGCTGTCATTTTATTTCACTAGTTCTCCCTTGATCGCCCACCTGAAACTTATATTTTATTTTGCCTGCTGTTTAATGGTCATCATAAAACGTGCCAGACATTCTTTTCGTATTCACCATTAACATCTGCTGGTTATGTTTCAATACTACAATGTACACTATGATTATAGGAATATAGTAAATGAGGCAACACTTCAATGTATGTCATTGTTCTCTTGGTTGTAAAGTATCACCGCATGTTTGTCTTTTACATGCTGATCTAACGTTCGACGATCCATCTTCCGTGTCGTAAAACGTGTTGTAAAGTTGTATTTCTTCGTTTTCCATCAGTGGTCAAAAGAGCTCGTTCAAAAACTCGATTCGGGGAGCCATCATGACTTTTCAGGCTTGCGTCCAGAAGACAAATGACTTTGAAAGCTTCAACTAGCATACTACGTGTTTTATATTTCAATGGGACTACTCAAGCCTACATTGAAAATACATCAAAGCAAACATGCAGGTATCTAAGGCCCTCATTAAACTTTTGCATGGATTGCATGTCTGCTATTTCCATTGGCCATTGCTGGTCAACACCGCGCAGGATCACGCAGTTTCCTTTAAAATGCAACAGAAAGATTTGTGTAAAGTTTATGTGTCTTGTTTCATCAGCCATTTTTAATTTGTTTTCGACTGATATCTAATTTTTCTTCTTTTTGCACCACAATGTACAAACGATCTACTCCACCATATTTCCCCGATTGCTGACGCACGTGATATATGCTAGCTAGGTAATCGTTCAATTTCCATAGTAGAATGAAAGAAATTTGAAAGGACTCGTACTCTTATTCCTCCATGCTCTGTATGGTGTTAACTGGTTCATCGTTGTTCGACAATGGTACGTCTTCAACAGGTTCATAAGTTTTAACCATTTTGCTGCTGTAATCCTATTTGTACAGGTCCCTCAAGATTAAGATCATTGGGATTCACACTTTTGCCAATTCCGAATATCTTCTGTCTGTTATCAGTCTTCTTGATCTTTAGATTTTTGCTAGAACACTGGCGCAAGTTTATGCTGCGATATCAACCTGATCCTGATGCAAACCATCTAAAATTTCCTCCATTTACAATAAACTGTCATGCTTTTTGTATTACTCATGGAGTAAAAGGCTATGTCTCGCTCACTGAGTACATCAAAACCTATGAACATGGATGATAAAAAATTACCTGTTTCACATATCCAGAAAGACATTGAACAGTAACTGCTGTAAAGTTACGTTGAAGAGATCGCAACCCTTATATAAGAACTAGTGGATGAAAACCGTATCAGCTGTGTCAGTGGCCACCTGACCCAAAGACAGCGCAGCTGTCTCATGATTGATAACGGCAAACAGTTATGCTTGTACTTTCATCACGTATTGAAAAAAACTTCGGAAGCCAATGTCATGGAACCTTTTATGAAAAGTTTGAGCGACATGAAACCTAATGTAAACGGCGTTGGAATGCTCAAATACACGTGCCTTGATTGGAGAAATTTTTATTGAGCAGACCAGAAGAAATTGCAGAAACAAGAAACCTATAAACTGTTGTAAAAACAGTTTGAACACTGCGTCAGCCTTGTTTTTAGTCATAATTGTGAGACATTCTCAAGGTCAAGTAGGTTATAAAGAGATATAATAATACAGTGGCTTTTCAAGAAGGAGGAAAATGCCTATCGATATTTCAAAACTTCACTCAATTCAGTTAACGCTAGTCAAACTAGAAAAATTAACAGGTATTGCGGTAGCGCCAGCTTGCCAAAGGGATGACTTTGTTTACTCTTTAAATGCAAAAGAAATGATGATGTGGTATCTTTACGAACGACTGCAAATAAGCTCAGACACTCGTTATAGCAGAGAGGGGTGAATCTGGATCATTTCCATAAACTGAAAATCAAAAACACTTGACTGTATTTCAAGCTTTTTTAGACATATAGAACTTTACACTGTATAAGATTATGTTTTTAAAATCCATTAGATAATGTTTTGTAATTGTCCACAATGAAATGTTTATCATATACAATACGATAATCGTTTTTCATTCATATTGTTTCGATGTTTCTTGTTGCATTGTCTTGGGTGATCTTGTAAAGAACGTCCACGTTCACTTTACTATTTACCTGATCCATGGTGTAGTGCTGCGCCAATTCACATATAACCTTAAAACTCGCATTTTGCCTTGCTTTGGAATTCAAAGTGATGCTCCGTATCTTGGTTTCCATATTACTAATGTTGGTACAATAAAAATAGTTCTTTGAACACCCCTACACAAACGTTGTGATCTAATCGCCTTTCAATTCATCTGTGACTTTACCAATATATGGTCCTGTCGGAAGCTCTGGATCGCCAGGCTTACAGACGAAGATCACCAAGTCTATATCGAAGTAAAGAACTCGTCCTTGCAACATATCCAACGCATCACTAGGCATGAGACAAGCACCGACAGTGGTGAAAGCAGCAATTACCACATTGGTCTTGGCTTTTTGTATAATGAAGTTTTTGGGGCATATGCATCAAATCTGGGTCACGTTGTCACTCCCACATTGGTATCAAGCACAGTAATTGGGTCCAAAGTGAGATAATAAACGTATACTTGCCTGGCTTTAATGAGCTCCATCCTAGTCATGTTACCGCGTTGTGCAAATTTGCCTATGAGGAAATGAATACATCACTTTCTGTTGCAGGTAAAAGACAATGGTTGATGAACACTCACTCCAAAATGAGTTTGGCATCAGTTTCACCTTTGCTTGCATACCTGGGTTTTATGCTGGATTTTCTCTCTGTCGAATTGGATTCCTTCCACTTCTTTGTATTCATCTACAAATTCTTGCTTTTTATCATCTGCAGAAAAATTCTTTGACAACCACTGGATTCTTGCATGATCTTGGTAAAGGTGTTCACATAAACTTTGAACAACACATCAGAGGTTTCAGGAAAATGCCATTCTTGGTAGAGTTGTAACACTTGATAGCTGTTTTCAATCGCTTTGTTTATTTGTAGGCTACACCAAGATCCTTGGATTGCTCTTTCAAGATCAGAATGCATGCAGGCGATTTTGTTGCTCATGCCTGCACGGACAGGAAACATCAGCTTGCCTCGAGTATGGTAAGAAATGACTAGATGACTCAGACCTCGAGGTGGAAGCAATGTGCACTTGGAAAAGACAAAATACGAGGAGATGTCTCTGAAGTCCTAGGTTTTAATACCTGGATGATCGACTACTGCTCATGACACTTTATTACACTAAGGATAGAGGTTGGTAAAATCTACGTATCGTTAAAGAGAATGAAGTCAGACATGATGTCATACTCAAATGACGTATTTTGATCGGCTTACCTTATCTTTTTGCCGTCTTTGCAATCGTGGTAAAGTTTGGTGGCATTTGTCTAATCCCCCCAAAAATTGTCACGAGTTTGTAGGAGTTCGACGGCTTTGTATCTGACAAAACACCGTTTCATCTCTTAATGAAGTATTAAGTCTTGCTCAATTTCACATTCTCAGACATCTACCGTGTTGAATCCACGGTTTTCAAAAACATCGCCTTTTCCACAGGGGCCTGATGTAAATCAAGCACGGTTTTTGGGTTGACGCAATTGACGTGTGTCTTGCATAACACCTTAAATATCCTATGAAGAAAAAAATAATAACTTTTAGATCAGTGTATTAGACCAAAAGTTTTTGAATAAAACTTACCGGGTCAGAAACGTCCATGGTATTGTCAGCCATATCAGTTTCTCGGTGATACCTCTCAAGACATAATTGCCAAAACGTTTTTTTGCACGGTTGTGGGTGTGCTGAATGTAAATCTGGTTCTTTTCGGCCCTATATCTCAGCCATTTTCTAGCTGAAAAAAGATTGTTTATCTCTAGGATGTTACCTTGTGGATTAAGGATGGCAATGGTGTCTTTTTGCTAGAACTTTTTTTTGATAGACTAACCTACATACCAAGGCAATGGTGGAACAGTCTTTAAAGAATATAATATTGCTAATGCTGTTAAGCAGCTTGCAAACTTGGATACATAAACGCTGATCTTTCCTGGGAAATTGAACAGGTAGCTATTCTCTTCGTGGAGCTAGTACCATTGAAATAATATCTTCCAAACGTCAGGAAACATGCCATTGCATTGCAATACCACAGATTGGAAATTTTGCCAGGATAAGGCTCGTATCTTTTTTTTTAAGTGATGTGAAAGGTAACCTTGTGCAACTTCTTTAGCAAGGTTTTTGGAAAATCAGCTAGTTGCAGGGAAATGAAGTTCATGAAATTAATGAATATAATGTTGAACATCTCCATCCATAAGGAAAAAACTTTGGCTTTTCACATGATCACACCGAACTTGACACCGTTGTTGTGGAGTTTGACTAATGGTCGTGTGTCGTGTGTCGTGGGTAAAAAGTCGTGTGTCGTGGGTGAAGTCATGTGTAAGTAAAGACGTAGGTCAAAATTTCTGTTTTTTTGCACACAAAGAAAATATAAAATATGTGGAAACACTCGGAATACATTGTTTATCGCGCAATAGAGGACAAATAGCACGCTTCAAATCGATGAGATGTGCCGAAATTTTTTTATTGTAAATATTTACTAGCATTTGCCAGACCCTCTTTTCTTCGTGCACACAATTCTCAATGAAGTTTTTTTCGTACAATGTACTCATGAATCACTCCCTTACAACTTTACGCAAACACAATATAGAAAACAAACAACTGAATAAGAATCGATTTAAATAAAATCCGGATTGTAGCACTATTTTTTGGTGTGAAATAAACTCTAAGCATATTCTGGTATAGAGTGGGAAGTTCCATCTAAGGTTTATGGCTGTCGTAAACAAACCTGTTCGACTGTCACACTAACCTGAATAATATGGACTGCGCATGTCAACCAAATGATTGATGCCAAAATGACGGCATCGACGCCATGTTTTGGTGCTAAAATATTCTATTTTCGAAATTTTACCATGCCAATTTCAACGCCAAAAAATACGCCGTTACATTGCAAAAGCACAGCAGTTTTTTGTACCAACAGAACCAGGACATACTCAAGAAAATTTTTAAAACTTACAACTTGAAAACATCTGTTGTATTTCGAAAGGATCGCACGAAAAAGACGAAAAATCGAAAAATCGCTGCATTCGATTTCTCCTGTTGAGGTGAGGCAATTTCCAGAGATCGCTGGTTTGGCTGTTTTCATCTCCCCGACGGAAAAGTACACACTTCATGTTAAATGTC
>JAOBYK010305250.1:0-19242 GCA_025434845.1 Phenganax subtilis | reverse complement strand
CATGTGACCAAAACGATGAGCCAATTTGATCACATGATTGAACGGAAATTGAATTTGGAACGATCAATCGTTTATTGTCATATGAAATTCGTAACGACGATGTTGACAGTTCACTGATTTTCGTAATATTTATCCACGCTAGCCCCATCAACAACAGCTGTGTTTCATGAGGGGCGTGTAGAGTTTTCACTTGAAGACCTGAATCTTCTTTGTGTCACCCAAATTGCTCTAGAATTCGTGACCCGACAGTCTGGTACATGATGATGCATTTCACAGCCATCTCCTTACGTAGTTTTTACACGAGATGGCCAGACCGCTTTCTAGAAACTGCTTAGAAAATATTTTCATGGCATCTTGTGCTACGATCTTGTATCGCAAACACCACAGAAGCATAGCATGAACTTTGACAAATAGGAATGTCCCGGTTGTCATATGAATTTCGACATTTTATGAGTAAATTTCGAGGTTTTATCGACTTTATTTCGCGCTACGAACCTGCAATCGCAAATAAAATACCATGTTGTGTATCCTTTGCGCCAAAATTTGTCAGCTGTTTGCTTGCTACTATGAATTTACTGGCCAATTAGAGAGCACGAATACAGACGATCCATCGGCACCAAACACCGGCGCAAAATGTAGGTGAAAAGCTGTCTCGTAAAATGGCGAAATTAAAACAAAGCGTTCCAAATAATAATAGCCGTAATAATACATTATACAATATCACAATTTATATTTTCGTTTCCTCTTATTGTTTCCATGTTCATTTTGGTGGTGAGTAATAATAAATTCAGATTAACTGACATCGCTAATGTATTAACTTATTAAAAAACCAGACTGTTTACGTTCATTTATAAATAATAGGGAACAATGATATCCTGAATTCACCTACAGTAAAACGGTTTTCGGTATGGTTATAATAATATGGACTGCAGCTGATAACCTAGATTGGCATCACTTGAATCATAGTAGCATGATTGCCTCTGTTGCTTTTTCTGAGCTGGCGAATGCCTTCCGCCATTCCACAAACCTTGCTTTCGAGGCATTTAGTTACTAAAATCCGCCTTATCATGCTATTACTTATTATAATCCTGGATCACTTTTAGATGTATGGTGCGAGCTCTAACATCAGCCCATATCCAAAAGTAAGTGGCCATGGTAAATTTAGTGGCCATGCCCATGGAAGTCACGCTCATGGCGGGCATGGTCACAGCCATGTCCCTGGTGAACAGTGTCCTAGTGCTATGAACACTACTGACAATGATCAAAACTTTCCCTCCCCCGGACCTCTTGATAAAGCCAAACCGCCAGCTCCTCCTACACCTTCGCAGCCCGACCCCTCATCAATGACTATAGTGCAGGCTGTACAGTATGGCGAAATGGCGAAGTTGAGAGAATTGATCGACAACGGTGCTGATGTGAGGACGCCAGATGCTGAGAATGTAACCCTGCTGCACTGGGCAGCTATCAATAATAGAATTGAGATTGTCAGGTATGATTTTTTGCCCTTCTTGTCTGGCCCACATAAACAAATTCATGTATTGCACATAGGCGACAAATGACAAACAACAACTGTGTAGCAAGCACCAGTACAGACATTGATTCACTGTATGGACAAGTAGCTAATTACATGAACAGTAAATTCAATACAGTATGTGGTGAGAGTTCCACCTCAACCAGATATTGAAATCAAAGTAGATACGGTAGTTACCCGACAGTACAAACTGAATTTTATAACTATTTTCAATATTTTTCTAATGTATACAGTATATATTGCCTTCTATTGTTTATTTTTATGACAAGCAATTATTGTTTTCGTAGCCTGTTTATCCTAGCCTAGGAGGAAACCGTAGCACCCGAAGAAAACCTATGACTTTCCGCGGAGTAGTTGACGGACTCTTTTCATCTGAGAAAGTTAAGTCCGTGCTGACAATCGAATTCTTGACCTCCTGGTTTCAACAAAATGTTAAGTAGTAGACACTGTACTCTATAGTTTTGACTGATTACAGTAGTTCTATATCTAACTGCATGTAGTTTTACTTGATATGAGACTCATATAAGCCCTGATTTAGACCTCACCGTTCCGTGGGATTTCGTTCGTCGCATACAATTAAAATTATTACTTTTAATTAATTGTGTTAGTATATAAGCTTGCTATTTTCCTTAGTTTTTTACCTGTTGAAGACCTCAGTATAGTGCCCGAAAACTTGTCAATAAAAAACTTTCTTTGGTCAGTGAACGTTTCTTATATATACGATGCCTTTACCTGACCGCGCTTCATCTATTTTCAGATAAATTAAAAAACTGTATATCTTGAGAATTCAATGTCTAACCGGACTGAAAACAGTAACTCGGCTTTGATATGTTACTCAAACTCTGATTTTGTGTATACGTTATATGTATGTGACAAATAAAGCATCTTACGTAGCTATAGTGATTTTTGACTAAAATGCGATATCTCAACCATTCTTAAGATCTACGGTAGTGTTCTGACTCATTCACTTGTTAATCTAAACATTTCTGTACAACCCACCCCAGTGTTTGAGCCGTGTGCGTTTGTCATTAAACAGATACCTCATTTCAAATGGTGCCATCGTTGATCAAAAAGGAGGACATTTGAAAGCAACACCTCTGCACTGGGCAGTACGGTGAGCAAACTTGAATTATCATTTTTCCTAGATCAAGTCTCTCAACTACGCTGCATGTTGAAATAGTAGATACTGTAGCAGCGTTTACTAAGTTACATTTTAATTTTGCTAATATGAAAATCAATACTGCGATCAAAAATTCCACGCAAACATTGTGTATGAATATAAAATTTCAGGGTAAAATCGTTCCTGGAATGTATAGGACCTGACCCACATGTAACAAAAAGTTTGCCGAGTTTTCAATGAGACTACGTTTTTATTGATTTTATGTGCCATAAAGTGTGCATAGACGTGATGAAAAAAGTTGATAGTTTTGTGACAACTGAAAATAAAGTACTGCAATTGTATTGGTATAGGCAAGGTTTGTTAAACATGGTTGTCTTGCTAATGAAGTATGGTGCTGATCCCAATTCGATGGACGTGGAAGGTAAACGATTGTCAGTATATTGCGGGAGATAATTGTATGGTGATTGAAGCTTACACTTCACGTGATGTACACAATTTTTTAAGCACTCATAGTCTGCGTACAACTTCCACCCGTGTATCAGCTGCAACTTGTACAATCCATATATTATGATATACACACCCATTTTGGATAGGATATTACAGTACACTAGTGTGGGAAGATAGGATAATGATTATGGTGAAAAAAATAGTGTTTTAGGAGTGAGCACATGCAGTGACTGAATATGTAGATATAGGTTTTAGAGAAAGAAAATCTGATCATGTCTTCAAACCACCGTTTAATATTTTGTGTTTCCTACAGCAATGTGTGCAAATGTAAAATAGACATAAAATGACGAACTTTTTTGGCGACATGCATTGCTTGAAGCAGGCAATTTCTTCGTACTTTTTATTTATTTCATCAAGAGAAAGCTCTTTTAATGTCTTTAAGTCCCACAAAACCTTCTCTTTTTAATTCAGTTGCTATTCATCACAACAGCAAGTTAACTTTTCTACTCGCATCTCAGAAAAATTTGCCATTCTGATGTGCGCTATTAAAACATGAAAAGCTGAAATATGTCACGTTGTATGTCTCTTATAACGAGATATGCAGTCTAATACATCTTAATTTAACGAAATTTTAGTAGCATTTTTGCATGGTGTAGCTAATGAGTGCAATTGTGCAGTTTTCCTGGTCTTGACATGCGATTCATATGAAAATTTTTCCAATCTTTTACGCGTATATAGTATACTTGGAGCTGTAATTTTTTGTGGCATGCAGACGTATTTTAATTGCTTTAAGAAAAAGTCGGCGATGTCGTCAACTTCTAGGTTACGGCGGTGAAATAATATAAATAACAGTAATAAAAAATTTTGTATAGGTTGTTCTTGCCTTCACGTCGCGTGTCAACACAGTCAAACTCCTATCGTCGCTTACCTTATTGGCAAGGGAATGGTAAGTCTTGTCTATCTTCATCTTTATTATCATATTGACAGAATATTACAATAATAGTGTGGGCAAGTAGATCCAGTCAAACCTCAATGAAGGCTCTTTTCCTCTCAGCGCCATGCTTGTTAGTTTAATAGATACCAGCACTCCCAGCGAGGTGGCGAGTTGATTTTGCAATGAATGGAAGAGCCTTTAAGTGTACACGTTCGGACCTCGCGTAGGTCACCTAAAAGAGATGTCCGCTTATAATAGTTTTGCCGAAACACAACAGGACGTCAACTTGTGTGGAACTTGAGTATGGCATTCTCTCTGTTTAGCCCCCAGGGGCTTTTTGTTGTCAGACCCTTTTGAGAGAGGGCGGGCTTATTTTGTTGTCCTTAAATTCTTAAAAAAATTTTCGTAAAATGTTAAGCGTAAACAAATTATGAACTTATTACTTTAAATAAATAAATAACATAAAGGGACGTTTTTTGAGTAAATGGGGGGGGGGGTGTAATAGAGGGGGGCCTAACAAATTTCTTTTCCTTCAAGGGGTGAGCTTATTTGAGAGGGGGGCTACATAGAGAGAAAAGGGCATTTAATAAAAAAATCACACAGGATAAGAATAGTATACGACTAATTGTATCGTGTAAATGCGCGTTAACAGTCGAAATGAAACAAGACTTTTGATAAAGTTCATAAATTGTATGTAATGTCTCTTAAAAGTCTTTCGAAAATTTGAAAAAGGAATCGATTCACGTTTGCTTTCGTGGTTCACGCAAACGATAGTCCATGAAAATGTCGTTCTTATTAATGATGTTATTTTGTGTGAAAATTGTGGTACGTACTAAAGACTATTTAGTGTAATTTTTCCATAGAAACAATAGACATGAAATGTGGGCTCCCTATCTCGCTTCAGTCAAAACTTTATCTCAACAAAATGGCTGATTCAAAAAGACATTTTCATTCGGTTCAGACTTTTGCAATGAAAAATTGGGCGTGGTTTCGGGACTTTTGCACGAGGAGTGAGGCTTTTAAGTTTTCTTTGAACATGTTTTGTTTGTATGTTGTAAATTGTAAATCGGTTCACAAAATTACGTTTATTTCTAAATTCAAAATGGCGCATTCCAAAGGGCACGCACGGCGAAAAGTGGAGACATGATTCGTCATCAGCACGCATTCTATGTCTATTATTCCTATGAAGTATTTCCTGCAACTTGCCGTGCAATCATAAATTTGAGTAACGTTAATTAGCATGAGTGTTCATGAAACGTCATCAGATTCAGCGGAGTACAGGCCGAAGTACAATGATATTTTGTATCTGCTAATTTTACATCTTTCAAAAGAAGAACTACAATGGAATTTGCGAGAAAAATCGCGCCATGGAACATTGCCTTATGTCTTTTGTCTGCTTTGGAGATGGGTTTCTCTATTGGGACCTCGAGCAGTGTCCTTTTCCATTTAAAAGAGCTTTTCGCTTAAAAGAGGATACGCATGACAGTAGTACTTTATCGTTTCCTTTAATCATGTTAACCTGGCAAATTTCTCCTCATGATGAACTCGGTTTTCTGTGATCTTGAAATATAACGCAATAAATTCATTCAATTCCAGCTTGGAATGATTATGGTTATGTGTGTTACCAAGGCAACGCACATGTTTTTATTTTTTGTAATCAATAACAAAACTATTAGTATTTCAGAATATTACAGAATATTAATCAAAGTACTTTAACGTTCACACAGAAAAGGTGGGGCTGATTCAACGCCCGTTTGTCTAGACTCTTAAACAAAATAAATTAATAGTAAAATTCGTGTTGCGTCAGAAACGGAAAGGATAGCTTGAATGAAATTTTTTTGTGATGCAACTTGCCAGCCAAGGTGTAGGAGAGAATGAGCAGTTAATCCCTTACCTACGCTTATATAGTGCCACTCCTTTCCGCTTCTGCGCATGACAGTCATGTGACGCCGAAATTACCAGTGCAGTTGACGGTACTTGCAGTCTTAATAGACAAGTTATTTATTGATTAAATCTAAGCAGGAAACAAAAAAATCTTTATTGGTATGCCATTAATTTCTTTATTTGATGAAGCGATTTTGGTTTGGACCTTAGATACGTATCCGTTTAAAAGAGGAGTCCCCTTAAGGGAGCTGTCCGCTAATAGAGGTTTGACTGTATAATGCTTTTTATCATAGATGTAGCTATTAGATATAGCCTTTGTTGCTTTAATTTATTAAGTGTCCGTTTCCTTGACTTCTGGAACTCTATGCGGAACTACATTTGTCTCTTAAGTTCATTAGAAATTTTGAAGGTTCGATAAAGACACATCTTTAAGAAAACACTTTGATTAGCTTAGAATGGATGCATTTTAATATATTTGGTAATTGCTGCATGCATGTAATATGGTAAAATTTAAACATGATAAAAGCATTTAGACTTTGTAAGATACCCTTAAAACTGTAGTATTGGGCCCAGTTCAAACGTCGAACTTTTCATGTGCTGAATCGAATGCAAATGAGCACAAGTCTTTGTTTAGGCTCATTTGCATTCGATTCGGCACATGAAAAGTTTGACGTTTGAACCGGGCCTTAGTATTGTTACATAAATTGTATAACTGCAGACAGTCAAGGCTGCTTTTCAGTTACGCGTTTTTCACACACGTAAAAGTTTAAATCATTCAAAGTTGTATAGTTTTTAAAAATACAAGAACAAGTAGACCTGTATAGAATAGGTTTTATTGGAATTTTAACTTTTACGTGCGTTCACGTGCGTGTCAAACACGCGTAACTGGAAAACAGCCATTTTATGGTTTTCAATTTAATCTTTACCAGGCTTATGTTCATGACTGCAAATCTATGCAGTATTCGGTAAAAACTATTAGTATTCTGCTGTATCACTTTTAAAGCGCATATTTTAATTCCTAGATAAAGGTTGTAAATGAAAAAGCATCTATATTCCATTAATAAACAATTATTGGATGAGGTTTTTTGTGATATGCAGAATTATCAAGGTCAAGGTAAGTGTTATCGAGACCTTGATAATTCTGCATATCACAAAAACCGATTCAGTAATTGTTTTATTATACATTGCAAGAAAAGACGATGCGTAATGTATTTTTTATTATTTCTTGTTTTGAATTTTGAATTTTTTTTAGCATAAAAACAATTCGCAGTATTGCCAATCGCGGGCTCAACCTACAGATAATTGAATTATTTGCATGCAGATAATTCAATTATCTGCAGGTTACGAGATTGCTATAATTAGTATCGGCTATTAGCCAATCAAAACGCGTGTTTTTACTACAATGTATAATATAGTATAAAATAGTGTTACGCAGTAGCTTGTATAGAATGTATTTTTATTACTAGGATGTTGACCAACTTGACAATAATGGCATGACCCCGCTTATGTGGACCGCTTACAGATCCTTTGGGTAAGTGGGGATTCACTGAAAACATTCAATTGAAAACAGAGGCATTGTTTAGATAAAACTCTTGTGCTTTTTGGTAGTCTCCTACAGCGTTTTTAGTATTTTTCAATATTGCTAATATATATATATATTACCATTTGCAATTTATTTTAAACTGTCTATAATTTGCGTAAAACTCATAAGAAATTTAAAAGGAAAGTTATAATATTGGCTCAAACAATGTTAAACTTTAGTTTTGAAACAAAAATTTAGCTTCAGTGCTGTGTTCTTTTAAAACAGTTATTACTGGTTACAAGTTTTGTCGACGCGTTTATATTTATAATCGTTTAGACAACTAATATAATCTCTGCACGATTTGTTTGAATTAGTGAAAACTAATGTCAATGGTGTTCACCTTGTACCTACAATTAAAGTAACGCATGGTTGGTCGACACACATTTGCAATACTTACTACTCTGGTTTTACGTTTGAATGTAGTTTTCGACTTTTCGGCACTCTATCCTTGCTCTTGCATGTATTTGAAGGTCTTGACTTGTTTTTCTTTGCCAAACCATAGTATTTAGAGAAAGTGTTTAACGTGTGCGTGGTTGCTGTGCACTTATTCACTTATTCACTTAGTTGGTACTTACACGATCAATCCAACTCTATCACAATGTAGCATGAGATTCAAACCGCTGACCATGGCATTGGTCAAAAATGCAGTGGCAATCAGTTTGACCGATCTTCTGAAGTCAGTGTCTTTAGCTGTGAATTGTAGTGTATCAATATTTTCGACTATTAATTTTTTCTAGAATTGATACAATGAGAATGCTGATAACAATGGGAGCTTCTTTAAACCGCAGAGATAAATTTCATAAAAATACAGGTATATGATTGTGTTAGTTTGTTCGAGTTCTGTATTCTGTCTGCGAATGATATGTGCTTATACAAATCTTATCTATGACACTTTCTTGCTCTTCCAATTCTGAAGTAGGTTTTAGTTTTATGTTGTCGTTTATAAATTGCCCTTAGCATTGCAGGAATGGTGATTTTTCGAACTCAAACACAGTGGCTGAATAATGCATTTCTGAATGTGTCAAATGGGAATCGAATCTCAGGTCTTTGTTTTAATCTATCAACACTGCTTCCACAGATCTATTCGAAATGCCAATTGAAAAATATTGATGAGTTACATGTATCAATCATATTTGCTAGTTTTTAGACTGGATATGGTCGACTCCAAATATCAATACAAAATGTCGGAAAGTTTGTTCTCAAATTGTTGGTCGCATTTTCAAAGTGTTCACTTCTGGCGGCACAACCATAGCAACATAAGTTATCGAAACAAACATATTCTTACTACAAGATCCTAAAGGTCATAAAAAAAAACAAACGTTTGACGTGTTTATCATAAGAAAACTATCTGCACGACGTGCTTGTCAGTTTAGTGTACTTCCAGAACTACAATCCTGGCCAAAATTATAGGAACACTTTCAACGAATATGTTATTTTGTATGTAACTCGACAAAAGCATATACATACCCTCCTGACGCCCCAAATAATGTTGGGTTGGATGTTTTTTGCAAAAAGAGATTGGAACCAACATTGCACCAGGAGAAGGGGGGCAACTACGTCAAACGTAGGACGTGGGGTTAATGCATGTGATTCGCATGAATAAATTATGGTAATGAAGTCGTGTACTTTTGCGGCTGTTCCCATTATTTTGGCCAGGATTGTAGGTGGACTTCGGTAGTCCCGTTTTCCGATAGATTTCTCGCATATTGTTGTAGCTGCGCGTGCGCATATCACTGGCGCATGTCCTGCTGGGGATGGCGATATAACTATTTCGAAGTCAAACTTCACCTCTCTAATGTCCTCAGCAGGATGGAGCTCTTGTATGTTAATAATTAATTAAGGTACCACTAACACCTTAGAATGTTCTTCAATAATTTGAATCTTTGGTTCGCGTGGAGCACTAATTTGTCAAAGAATTATATTTGAATAGTTGTTAGTTTTGCCATTTGTCCTTGACCGAGCAAAGGAAACTGGGAAAAGTAGCTGATATGATATCACAAAGTAAATTTATTTGTATCACTGGTTGCATATGACGTTTTGAAATGAAGCAAAAATGTGTTGCTGCTGACTAGGCCAATATAAATCTGAAGAGATTACAATATTTTGTATACTTGGTGCCACATTATTTGTAAAGACTTAATTTTGCTGGTTCACCTTGGGATGTTGCAAGGTGAATCTGCAAATGGTCTTGATCAGATCGGCTGTAGGAAGGATACCAATTTGGGAAGCTCAGTCATAACTTGGCAAAAGTTACTTAAAAAATACAAATATTTGCGCTACTGACAGCAAATGCTCAAGTTATTGGAACTTAATTAAGGGTTTTAGTAGCACTTTAATATATCGAGCATGTTTTTTTCCTCTAGCTCTGCATTGGGCAGTGATATCAAATAATCATAATGGCATCTCAGTTTTAATAAAGGCCTCGGTTGATGCAACAGTTACGAATGAAAAGGTCAGTTTATATAAATTATATTGGGTGGCCTTCATATGATGGCAAAAATGTTCTCCTGATATAATTCTCTTGTAATGTTGAGTGAACGAATTTTGAGCGAACGAATTTTCGCATGTAGGCTAAATTTATATTCAGTTATAAGATACAAATAATGAATGTTTTTATTCGTACAATTGTAATAATATTTCATGAAGTGAAAGTTAGAATGCTCCATTCAAGGAGGCGCAATATGGCACCTAAGTTGACTTTTGCTTTTGAAGTACAATTCTTTTGAAAAATTTTTGAAAACAAAATACACGAATATATCTAAAACTTAGAAAAGCTACGATCACGCTACGACGAACATTTCGAGCGATGGAATTAATCGAAAACACGAAGAATGCAGTGGAACAAAGCATAAAGTATTTTTTCACACGCATGAAGTGCAGTGGAACGTTTTTATTGCAATCTTGGCTCTTTATGTTTAATATCACGTCACCATAAAATGCCAACGAAGCCACTGGAATCTAATTACACACATGTCAAGAAAATTGAAATGTATGTTCATGCGAAGATTTTTTAACATGTTGGTTAAATTTTATTGTGTCTACTTATGTATGAAGTAATATCATGCGGGTGTTAAATTTACCAGGTACATTCGTTAAGTTAGAAACGTGTGTTTTTGATCCTGCCTGAGTTTGGATGAGTCAAACAGGGATTTCTTCAATATTTAGTTGACCATACTGAAAAAAATGGCGGATGTACATTTTACCAGAATGCTCGGCAGTCAGAAATTGTTTAAAGAGGCGAATTGACGTCTTCTAAAAGTCAGACATTAGGCAGGAGATTATTTTTCTTCGTTGTTTTGAAATTTCATATCTTTAGGTGTTTTCTTGACATATCTTTTTAGCAATTTATGTTCGATCCACGCAATGCATTCTGGTAAAATGTACATTCCGCCATCTTTTTCGTTGTGGTCAATTAATCATCTATTTTACACAAAAAAGATGTAGTTTAAATTGTTAAATTTTACTTATATATGACTAGTAAAATGTATAAAGATACATCCATGCACTTTGATCATTTGGAAAGTTATATGGTAAATTAAACTAACCACAAATATTGCTCCAACTGGAATTATACGTATAAACAATTAAGTTTCATGACCTGAAGAGTGCATCCTTGTATGGCTTGTCGGCTGTCTTTTCTCATCTCTAGCACAACGCACAACTTGCTACTGAATAACTGAAAACGCTAAGAATACTGTTTAGTTAAATCTACACATGCAAGTGGTACGAGCATTTCAGAACCTAATGCGCGTACCTTATATTGTTTAATGTGTTTTTCATGATTGCACTCAGGGCGAAACACCTCTGGATCTAGCTACACAGAAAAAGTCAACGTGGATTATGACACAGATAGAATTTTTAAATTTAAACCAGGGTCGTGAACAACCTGGTTGGCTTCGAAATATCTCAACTAATAAGGTAATCACTCATGCACAATTACTTGATAGAAAGCAAGAACTTATGGCAAGGTTTGGAAACATTTATGCAGTGCATTTTTTGCACATGTGTGTCCTGGCCTAATAATTCACTTTGGTGTGGATGAACATTAGGAAAGAGAATCACATTGTGTGGCAAAACGAACGTGTTCGGTTTTGAATTGTGAATAGTTGGTTATTAACTTTTGTTTTTGTTTTATCAAACTGCGGCAGTCAAAATGTTTGATACGATTTACGCAATGATAGCCCCCTGCTTGGTTCGTAAGTGTAACTTACAAACTGCGATGCACACTCAACATATTTTCACCCCAGCGAGATTTCTGCTATGATATAATGAATAACAGCATGATCACCTCTTGGTTCGTTTGCTCAGAGCGAGCGTTTAAATTACTAAATCCCTGTTCTTTTTTTCCGAGGCGTTTGAACACTAAATTTCAACTAGTCATGCCTTTGCTAATAATGATTTAATTTTTTGGCAGACATCGCGGTACCGTATCATGCTTGGTCTTCCTTTCTATACGTTGTTCTCTATCGCTGGTATTTTAGAATGGACGAGTGGTTTGGACTTTGTTTTACTTATGTTGTCAACTGTGTTAATAACCTGGGGTTGTGTAAGGTAAATTTGACAATATGCATTGGCTTATCACATCTGACCGTAAAGCTGATTTAGTGATGAAAATTGTTGCAAAAAATGTCCGGTAAGAGTTTAATTAAGGATTACCAGCAATATCTTTGTCCAGCAGATTCAACGGCCGTTGAAAACGGATGCATGCCTATGTTACAAATCACTATACTGAATTGGTTTATACTGGTTCAAGGTAGCTCCCTAGGGTTTATTCGTCGAAGGAAGTGTTGCTCGTATACGTCGCGGGAAATTTAAAATAGCCGTGTGGAACTGGCAGGATTTAAAACCAAAATATAAAGATGGCATTACACGAAAAAAATCTTTTCCCGAAGCGAATGCGTTGATACTTCTGTTACACAAGATATTATAAATCTGTTTAGAGCGCCAACAATGTAATGTTTTTGCGCAGCTTAACAGATAGACAAGGCGTAAATTTATCAGGAAACGGCAGATTACTTGATGTTTTCCAACGACGTTGTCTCGCGTGTTCTATCTTCGTGCACGAAACATGCGCGTGAATTTTTGCACGAAACTGTGAATTTTGGAAAATTTCTGATAAAATGGCTTGCACCATTTCTCAAATATATCTTTGAAATTCTTCTCTTTTCTTCGGTGAAGTTTTTTACAATCTAGTTCAAATAAATAAATAACGTGTGTCACCATAATTACCGAATCTTGAAAGTATAAATCGAAGGAATTTTTTTTTATTAGATTATTGAACATATTTGTACATTATTCGAAGATGTATGGATTTATTTTTTTTAAAATACGGCAGGAGAATGATCAAAATACTAGTCTTTGATTTGCAAATTTAAAGAAAAATATTACCTAATGAAATCGTGAAAACGGCATGAAGAATACAAAAAATGTGTTTTATTCAAGACGCGCTGTTGCCATGGTAATATAGTGTTAGCGTAAAGTTACTGTCGCAAAATCTTTAAGATAATATCATGCATGTTTGGCGAAAATTTCATCATACCTCGTAAGGTAATGGTTTGGGACTCGTTGTAGGAATCAGTATACATTTATGCAAAAACTGAATGAAGCCACCTTGAAGGGAAATTTTCTTGATTAGTTACTCGGGGTTATTGCCAGCATGTGGGCGAAATACAGTAACAGATCTGTAGCTTGGACACATATACATGTAGGGTGTGCCTATTGATATACGAGTTGATCGGCTGTGAGGAAGGTTTAAGGCCCCGTTTACACTATACCGGATTCACTCGTCACGATATCTTCGTTTGCTGTTACGAAGCAATAACTACCAGCAAATATTGACTAGGCTGACAGATTTTGTATATTTCTTTGTGTCATTGCCATTAAAAATCTTCATAGAGCATCGATAGTTGCAAAATTTGAGCCGCTCCGATAGCAATCCGGTATAGTGTAAACGGGGCCTAAGTCCTACTCTCAGGGCGAGTTGGAAAATGAATGCTAAAGCTTTGCAAAATGTTTAAGCATTCATACCACAATGTAGTCAATGTGACATTACTGCAGTCAGCGTTTGTCGTAGAGTGTGTGACATCTAAGGTCATAAGCGAAGTGCATGTATGCATGAAAACGCACCTTTTCAACTATATTCTCATTTCAACGGACAACTTGCATTATAGACTAAATTTTGATTTAGGCCCCGTTTACACGGTACCGGATTCGCATGGTTACGGCACCGACTTCAGCCACTGTACGCTTTTGTTGTAAAAACTTTTTCTAGGATTAGTTTTTATTAAGTTCTGCAACATTATCATAAATTTATAAGCGAAGCTGGCCTCACAATTGCTCAATTTGATGTGTGACTGTGTGAATCCGCCACCTTGTAAACGGAGCCCTAGAGAAAAAGAGAAATTCATCACTGGAAACAGCAGCTTGAATTGGTGAAATTGGGAAGTTTAGTTGCATGATACTGAAAAAAATCTAGTGTTTATCAAGTTTGGAAATTTTATATATTTTTTAGCGGAAATTATTACCATGTAAGAACTCAACCAAACTTTGGGTCGAAAATTTGATTATCGCATGACACACCCAAAATTCATTGGTCCAAGAGACGCGTTTAATCTCATATCCAACTCATCAGCGTGATAACTACTTACCACCACTAGTTATCACACTACTCAGTTGAATATGAGATTTATCACGTTTCTTGAAGCAATGAAATTTGGTTGTTTCATGCGATAAAATGGTTAAATCATGGTTACTCGTGTGATTTGGATCATATGTGGATCATATGAGATCATATGGGATCACTCGTGTGATATGGGACCATATCACACTCGTGACCATGATTTAACCCATACTTAGTGCCCGCAGGTGCTGTTTCGAGCACAGACTGAAGACTGATAACTAGAATAAGCAATCAAGGTAATTGTTGATCTTTGAGATTATTTTTGATATGTTTTCATTATCTTATAGATTGTTCTATAGTTATGATATGAGCTCTAATCCTATAGCAATTGGTATTGCTATAGCGACGAAAGTTATGACGTATGCTGTATGGTATTTTTATATTATGCAACATATCCTTTGAAAGCAAACCAAAACTGAAATAAATATTGTGTCATTGTACATATGTGTTGAAACGTACATCATTTCAATGTGTGCTAGACCTTTCGAGCGAATATCAAATCTATTCAGCTTTTGACATAAGAGGGGCTCCGGTGGCGCAGTCGCTAGGATATTTGCCTCTCACCACTGAGGTTGTGGGTTCGATTCTCAGCGCGAACTTAACTTTCTCATGTGAAAAGAGTCTGTCAACTATTCTGCCGAGAGTCATAGGTTTTCCCCGGGTACTCCGGTTTCCTCCTACAGGGAAAGTTGACAGGGTGGGCTAAGATAAACAGATTAGGAAGTAAAATTGACTGTTGTAAAAGTAGACATACTTAAGAAAACCATTGTAAATAGTTACGTAATTCAGTTTATACGCTGCAAAGTAACTATAGATATATGCCATAAACATAAAAATAAACATAAACAATAAAGACTACATAAACTGTCTCGGAAGGAGAACATGTACACATTAACCAACCTTTTTATTTTTTTTTTACTTGTAACTTTTGTGTTTTAATATATAGGACCTAGGTTGAGATGTTACCGTGTATAAATATGTGTAAATAAATAAATAAATAAATAAATTAACTGGCAAACAGTTTCCCTTTAACAAGTGAAATCGCTTGGCCGGAAGCGCAGGAGAAGGTATAACTGGCCACGTCGTAGTGCTTTGACAGTCATTGATTGAGAAAAGAGATTGGCTGATGATTTAGTTCAGCCATGAACTACTTGGATTTTCTCCCCGACAGTCTGGCAGATATTGCGATTTATATAAATGAGGTGCATTGTTGCCAGTCCGTGCGGATAGTCACTAATGAAAAGCAGCCATACAGGATATGGCTAAATATGTAGTAAATGATTATAGTCTGCACTTGAAATTCTGCCCGATTTAAATTCGACTTTTGGCAGATTCTAAAAGAAATTAACATGTATCTCAATCTTTAAAAAAAGGGACAGTCAATATTCATCCCTTGTTTTTATTTCCTTGCACTCTAGCAAAAATTTTCCAGTGGGCGAAGGATTAGCCAATTTCATACAATTAGCGAAATATTTTTGGTAAATAAATGTCAATTGATTTTTTTGTTTGTATAAGAATGGAAAAAGGGAACTTGTGGCATAATTAGTGTCGTAGTGTACAATAACATTTTTTAAATTGTTGAGTTCCTTGACATTGTTTACATTGTACGCTGTATTTTATTGTACCTTTTATCGGATTATCAGCTATGTTATATTATTCATTCTATCGTGCTTGGAGAACAGATCCTGGCACAATTACAACAACACATGGGGAACGGAAGAGGGTGAGATTATACGTAAAATGTGCAAATGTTTATGAACTGTATTTATGATTATAGAGAGTTTAAGGGAGCAGTGTCGTCCACTGCGCAACTCTTCTGCGCTTAGATAAACTTGAGAACAACAGCCTGTAGTTTTCAAGTTTGTCAAGCAAAGATGGCGGCCATTCAAGGCGACAAGGCGGTAGGCACGATAACTTCGGCCGAAATAGCCAAATAGGAAATACGAAGGTTCCAGCTCAGCACTGAAGGCGGTGGAATAGTTAACATAAGCGTATTTATTTGTCATTGACAATATATGAGTTGTGGAAAGATGCAAAAGTGGTTTCCGGATATGCAAATTCCAGCGATGAATTTGCAGCACACTTGCTTTCTCCGGAGTATCGTAAAAGGTATGTACTGTTTGAAGTTATATTGTGGCTCTTTCATTAAATTGTTTAGGTGCAATTTACTACAAATTTTACGATTTTTATTTAGGAGCTGAATTGAGAAATAGCCGGAATGAAAATTATGACATACAACTGGAAGACTTTGAAACTGCGTACGGCAAAGGAACAGTTATGGAAGCAAGAAATTTGCATTTATTTAACGTTGTAGACACGTATCGGATACTGTATATCATACAATGAATAAATTACAATAAATTCTGGCTTGAATGTGCAAATCTTTATACCATTGAGAGCTAGAGTGGATATTAGCGGGTTTAAGCAAGCGACGTTTTTGACAACACGAACGTCATGACAAACGTCATATCACTGGGTCAAGCACGGTGATTGGTGGAAAACGTCAACCTTACTTCCGGTCGACGTCGGTGTTATCAACAGCTCCACTTGCTTAAACTCGCTAATGTCAGGAGTACCGCAGCGACAGTCGGCGGAATACTCTATATGTTTGCCATTGCAAGGGCAACCTCGCTTTCCCTTTTCTTTTCTTTTGATGCTGCTCTAACTTATACACGCGCATCCAAAGTTTTATTGCCTAATGTAATACATGCATGTGTACGCAAATTTGACCCGCCAAAGAAGGCATTATCGCTCCTAAACAATGGCTTACTATAGAATCCGACAGATTTACGACAGTTTCCGATGACTTTTTGTTATGCGCAGAAATAGTGTGCAACGATGACACTGCTCCTTTAAGCTTGTGTTCAAAAACTACGCCAAACGGCAGAGCCGTTTTTTCTTGGCATATTTTTTTCGCCACTCCTAGTTTTGGATTTTCCATTTCATATGTCAAGCAGTCTTATTTTGACATCCTGTGCTAACACAAGTAATTATCTATGCCTTACTGCCTTTATATTGGCAACTTTTTTCACCTGACGTTATTGTTGTTGAACACGAGGCTTAAGCTCTGCAATGCAATATAATCAGGCAACGTGAATCATTAGAGTTCCTAGACCAAGACAAGAATATGCTTATAGTTTTGTAAGAAGTAACTTCAACAAATGGTGCAGCATAACATCCTTTGCAATTTCGTTCTGGAAGCATTCACCTTCTTTGTGCATGCAAGTTGCTCCTTTTCTACCTCAACTTGCACAAGTCAGCGACTGATCGACTATATTGGCTAGCGAAACTCACTGGCAGTTTTACATTATGCAATGTCGTAGAAATTGTGCAACCTAGAGCTACAGGTTGAAGTAACGGAAATATCTTGACAACGAAAAACGAATCGAAAAAGTGTAATTAATTTATTGAACGGTATAATCCATACGTGCATGCACAAATTACGAATTTAAATCGGTCTTATAATGGGATTGAACAAAAAGCGTTAATTCGCATACAGCTTGCTTAACTTTTTTACTCTTAACGTTTAGATAATCGTTAATCTCGCAGAAGAAGGCTCTCTAGATTTTTCAAATTTTTGCTCCACCTGCCTCGTAAGTAAACCTGTAACTTCCTCCAAGTTATCTCATGAAGGTGCCCTGATCCCACTGTCCTCTGACTATCTTGTATGTTTACCTGAAGTAGTTGTATGCTAACTGGAGCTTCTTCAGTTACTGTGCACTTCATACAAAACGAACCAAGTAAATACGTTTTTTTTCAATAAAGTAGTTGCAACCTGTTAAACATGGAAAATTCATAATTGACACGTGCATGTTAATTTGTGATAGCAAACCTGGAACTTTCAAACAAATTAAACAGATGTAAAGTTTACGGTCAGCGGTTGATTTCAAATGGTAGCGGCAGTGAGAATGTTTTCGAGTTGTACAAATTTTTCTCTATGATAGTCATGTCGCAAGCGTGTTGTGATATATTTGATATACTACGCAGGTTCGGAGGCCGATCCGTTCTAAGCATTGTTCTGTGTGTAATCGATGTATTGCTCGTATGGACCATCATTGTCCTTGGGTAGACAACTGTGTCGGTAAGCTATCTTTTATATTTGTCTATTACTTCTGACGAAGATCTTATGCTAGGCTACGCACAGACTCAACTTGAATTACAAATAAAGACTACCAAGTAGCTTATTCAGTCATGCACGTGAACCCCACGGAAAGCTGGCACCGTCTCGTATCAGTTAAATTTCTGTGATTAACAATAATACATGCTCATTGCAATGAATCGTGTTGTAGAGTGTGTCTCAAAAACGATGCATTTCAAATCAGTTCAAAATCTTATGGTAGGACTTGAATGACATCAAATTTCTCTTCCTTGGAAATTTTTAAAACTACGCTTTAATGGCTATAATTTACCTTATTTGTTCTGTCCGTGGAAGACGCAGCTCAACGGAGTGGTAATGCGTCATCTTTATTTGAAATCCATCACATTGATTTGAAATTCGTGCATAAATTATGTTTCGGATTTTTTGATAAAGACCGTTCTGAGCGTTCAGGTACAGTTCAAAGTAACGACCACTACACAGGACATGCTATTAACTACGAAATATCGAAGAATGTTAGAGCAGACCAATCGTGGTTAAGCCAAAATGCCTTGCTCTGTAATTCGAGAATCAGCACATCGAAGTAGATTGAGTCAGATTGAAAAGATGTCTTGTTGTTATTCAAGTTGAGCGAACACGTAGACTGGACTTTTGATCAAAGTAAATGCTGAGAATATATTTTATCTTTCAAGCCCGCACGACTGTAACTTTGAGCATGGTCTTCGTTAGAAGATCTAGTAATGGTATTGTTGCTTTGTTTGTTTACAGGTGCAGATAACCACGCGGCCTTCGTGATCTATCTTTTCTCAGTCATTGGTTGTTACACATACGTTATGTACGGAGCCTTTTACTGTAAGTTAGTTAGTGATGCACCGATATTCATATCGGCGTTTCGGTATCGGCGTATCGGCACTAAAATAAAAATATCGGTATCGGTAATTTTGTTGTTGATATTACCGATATTTAACT
>JAOBYK010305139.1:0-19243 GCA_025434845.1 Phenganax subtilis | reverse complement strand
GCTATTGATACTCAAGAAGAGGGGGAGGAAGAAGATGAAGATGTTCTCAGGAAGAAGAAGAAGATGCTCTCAAATTTCTTCATTTAAGATGCTAAAGCTGAGGGGGAGGAAGAAGAAGAATAAAGTGATGATGATGATGATGAACACAAGTCCAACCCAACCCCCAACCTCCAACCCATCACCCAACCCACAACCCAAAGCTTCACGCCAGCTGGTGGAGAGGCAAGTCCTGGCAATCACAGCGTTCAGTGATGAAACGTGTTATCACTAAAAGGGATCCGCTCCGCACAGCTCATTTTCACCCTCACATCGACATGTCATCGCTTTCCGCAGTCACATCGGCGAGACAAATCAGGTTGAAGCCGCACTGATTGAATCTGATCTCTTCGTTGGGACCTCGAATCTCGAATGTGGCAAAGAAAACATGTGACAAAAACATGTAACAAAAACAACTGTTGGACAAGGGGCCCAAATGAAAGAGCGGTCCTTCCACCCATGGTGCAATGTGATACATCTTTCCGCCGATTGGGGCCGTGGTATGGTATCCCACATCCTGACCAGGAGCATATGTGCAGGTTGCAGTCACGATGAGAGCCACTACCTTCCCTGCCTTGATATCCATCTTGTTGAGAGTCTGAACAGCTTCCATCGCATTGCTTGATTTGCTCAGCATAGATTCACACTGGTTGTACAAGAACTCTTGGGTCTTCTCCCAAACATACCTCGAGTCAAAAACCGGACCCTTGACACAACGGAGACATGAACGACAAAGGAATGCTGTCAAGTAACTTCAGTGTCACAGAGTGCCTGATGTTCTCCAAAGTCACACGGCTATCAAAATCATCACTCCTTGGTGTCAGACTCATTCACTTGACGCACTTAAGAAATCCGACGGCCGAGTGACCCCGGCTCTTCCTGCGTCAAATGGTCTCTCCTGGATAAAGTGATCACGAAGCGCTGCAACCTGAAGAAGTACACGGAAACACTGAAAACCAAAACCAAATTCATTCAACACGACAATCATTACAGAATCTTGCAGTTGACACCTGGGCACTGCTCCATCTTGGCCAGGCATGACATGTCATCCAGCTGTCTCACCAGCAACTCAAGCATGAAGGTTTCAGCATCGTCAAGGTCAGACATGGCTCTCTAACAAGACCTGTCAGAACCTGCTCGACAAGGGTCTGCGGAGTGAGGGCAAAGATATGGCACATCAAACTCAAATCGCAGTATTTGACTTTGAACATGAAATGCTCCTTTGACATGACCGTTGAGGACCTTTGACCTGTGACTTTGAACAGCTCCTTTGACACGACCTTTGACCTCTGACTATTTGAATCTGAATCTGAATGCTGAAAAAATGAGTGTTCTTGAGGAAAAATGCTGAATCTGAATCTGAGATCGCCAACTTTTCCAACCCCAACCTCAAGATCCCAAAGGCATCATCAAGCGATGCGTTCTGTACAAATTTCCTCGCTTGGTGGATGACAGATTCAGCCCCGTGATGTCGATGCGATGCACATCCATCACATGATCAAACACTGAGAACGGGATGAGGAGGCTGACCGCATCTCCCTCCTCATCCTGCTCGGGATCAAAGTCCCAAGCCAGCACCTTTGATGCCGGTTGGAGCACCGAAGGCAACGTCAATGTCTCGTTGAGTGAGACATCGTCTGCAGGGATCCAGGCGCCGAAAATGTCCAGGACCTTCTTTTTGCGCCCGGCTCGCATGTTCATCTCTGGTGAACGTGTTGGATGGTACCACGCAAACCTTGGTTTGTGGCTGTCAATCAAACTGCTCCACCTGAAAACTTGAATTGCCAAACCGTTCAATGCCTCCAAAGAACAATCCCTGCTCTTCGCCATCGTAATTTACCAACTCCATCAAAACTCCGAGAACGATGGGCAGCGTTTGATCTTTGCCAGCCACAACACAGAAGTCGCCAGGGCCAATGAAAGCCTTCCTGGCAGGTGCTCGCGACTCGTCCAAGCCTGTCATGGTGACAAGAGAATCCTGAGGCAAGTGGCCGATGTCAGCCCCCATCGAAATTGAGTAGTAGATGTCATTTGGGATTTCCAGGGGGTCTGGCTCTCTGGCGACAAGCTGGCACGGGCCCAAATGAGCACTTCTCAAATCCGAAATCATAGTCTCCTCAGTGCATATGAATGAACCCACCCAACCAAAGATCTAACATGTCGCAATAATAATTTATCATCAAGCTTCCAGAGATGGGCCAGCATCTGGTCCATCCAAATAAGCCCGCAATTCACGAAGTTGCTCCCTTGCGACTTGGCCCGATGCTGCCAATGAGGCTTCCTTAGGCCAAGATCAGACAAAAAACTATTAATAGAAATCACGAATCATAGCTACAAATGCCCAAGCTTCCAACTTGTCTAAGAAGTTCAAGTGCTTCGCCTTTGATTGCTCATCAAACTCATGCTTCACCAAAGGCGGTTTTGCCGTGGCAAACACGGCAACGCGGTCATACTCAACCAGCAAACGTGGTGTTGACCATGACTCATCTGACACGTATTGCCTCCACTTGACCCAAATCCCCATATTGTCCACATAGAGCCGGAGGGAGTGGACATTTCGATATCGGTGAAGCTCGATGCCATACAAGGTGCGAAGGTGAGTGAAGTCGTAGCTTGAACCGTGGTGGCTCCAGTTCATGGCAAATGCCTTCAATGACTGGGAAGAGATAGTGGCCATTTCGTCCATTGTGAAATACGTTCGCCCCCTCAACGATGTAATCAATCTGGAAAAGAACCGGTCCAGCGATCCGTGAGTGTGTCCCACCAGCGGGTATTGAAATTCCACAGCCTTCAACTCAGTGCCATTGTGAAGGGTTGCCAGCAGCCAAATGGCCCAGCATACGCATGTACTGTTCTTGGTCTCTTTCGGGGTGTTGTCGGCCCCCACATACAAGCACTGTGGGAGCCGGCCCTCTTTCATAGCGGTACGATGGAGTTGCCTCGTGAGCATTGTTGCCTGAGAGTTGGCTCCATGGGAGGCGTTCTCCAAGGTGGTGGTCAGGCAGAACTCATCCTCACCTCAGGCACTCTGCGGAGCTTGCGTGAAACAAAAGCTGCAGAAAACTGATTTTGCACGTGTATCCAAGATGCGCTTTGGGCCAGCGTAATGCACACCCACAACGCCAACAACAAAGCGCTCCCCCAGCTTGAACAACTGTGTGGCAAGCCTTGGTGGTGTTCAAGACGCTTTCTGAACAGCAGGAAAAATGACACAGTAGCAAATATTGAAATCAGTAACATATCATGAACGCATGGGAGGATGGTCTTGTTCTGGTCACACTTGTCAATTGACAAGTACCTGACAGCAAGGGTCAGATGGTCAGTGGCAATGTCGCGCATCAAAATCATTCACTGCTGACATTCACACGCCCTCAAACAGAGGTCACCAATCTTCTCCAGTTCGCCGGCACATCTCTTGACACCTTGCAATTGCCAGCCGCTGCGCTGCCTGGAAGGTGTAGTGTCTTCCTGGAACCAATCACGAATACCTATGCAATTCAAGTCAGTCAGTCACAGTCAGGCAGTGAATCACAGTCCTAATCGCTTCTTCACAGCGGTGAGAATCTGGAGTTCACTTCTCGGGGTCTTGTCCAACATGTTCTTCAGAAAGGTGCAGGCCGAGCAAGCGGTGAACATGGACTCCTTTGTTCAGCACAAATGAGAAGTCACATGGCTTATGCCTTCCGACAATCAACTTTACGGCTTCAATCGAGAATCTGATTTGGCAATGCGAACCCAAGGCAGCTCGTTGGTCCAAGCTTTGCGAAAGGTCGATAAATCCGCAGGCTTTCCATCCAAATGCCCCAAATTTTGCTCACTCCTAGGTGTGACATGGTGTGACAATTTGTATGAACATGTCACGCATCACCCTTTGGTTTCACATACTTGGATTTGCTACTGACGTTTTTTCTCAATATAGCCTAAGGTTCCTCTCAAAGTCATACTGCGAATGGTAGAAAAACTTCCTGCCCGCTGGAAGATAGATCTGGAGGCTCATCGGTGAACGCTCCCCGTGCGTTTCAGCATATGTTTCGATCCACTGTCTGCTGTCCAGGTAGCGGTGGGCCTTTGCTTGATTGCGGATTGCCGTCCAGGCAAGGGCGTCACTACGCCAAATGCTCACCACTCCTTTCTCGATCTTGTTACGAATGTTCTGCAAGGTTCCACTGGATATCCCTGTAAGCTTTTGAAACGCCCTGCTGCAAATCCTCACTCCAGCAAACTTGAAGGTCCCAGGGTTGTCCTTGACTAAGTCTAACAGCATCTGCATTCGCCTGTCCCTGGGGAGGCTGCTCCAAAGAAAGCGCCAGTTCCTGAGTTTGGTCCAAATCACAGCTCAGCTTAGATAATGTTAAACCTGGGCGTCTTTCTGCGCTTTAACCGGGCCACTTCACGATTGCAGGGTTATCCACGAAGGTGCTCAAACATTCATGGTGTTCACGGCCAACAGCGCACTCACCTGCAATGTCTTTTTCCTTGGTTGCACGAGTCGATTGTTCATGTGTGGCAAGCGCTTTGAATCTGATTACTGACTCTGATTCGCAAGCGGTTTTCTTGACTTGACGCTGAATGACAAAATGAGCCTGAGATTCAATGCCGCTTGTGCTCAGAAACCTTTCCAAACGCAAAATGGATTTTGAAGACAATGCTCTGGACATCGAATCATCGCTTTGCATGTTGACCTTCTGCAGGGACAGTGTTGCAACAGCATTCAGTGCCCGCTCTGCCTTCAGAAATTTGGCAGAATCGGGCAAGGCCTTGCGATCAACGGGACAAATCAAAACCAAGTGGCCAACCAAGTCAAAATCACAAAAACCAGCAATCACAGCCAAAAAACAGTCCTGGTGAGCATCATCTTCTCTGGCCAGCTGGACAAGCGCAAACCGTCTTGCTCTTGCCATGACTCCAGTTGGTACAGATCCATCTTTGCACGCGGCAGCGTTCCTGATCGCGAGGCACGGTTCAACATGCAAAACTCAATACAAGTGTTGGCATGGTTCCACATGCATGCATAAGCCAAACATGTCAAACTCAAAGCGATTCAAGCAGCCAGGGTTCTGCAAACATTCAATCAGCTTTGGAGTGGGCAAGTCAAAGGGAGACCAATGAAGCAATGCTTCGCACAACTGGATCTCCTGCTCTCTGCCACCAACTACCAGTTCAGCTGGTTGCAAGGTGTCAAAGTCTGGATCACAATCATCGCTTTGCGGATTTCCAGGGGTCAAAGTGAGGTGGACCTGCTCGACCACACAAGAAGCCAATGGCACCAACGGCCAAAAATGATAGTGAGCGTGCATACACATGGGCACAAGTGATTTGCAATTATCCCCATCCGACCCATCCATCAAAGAAACGCCGAGTAGTTTTGCTCCAGGGGAGTCGTCAATCAGAAGAATGTCCACCTGAAGAGCGCATGCCAGGGCCTGCAAGAAAGCAATGTCAGCCCAAACGTCAGTGAGCCGCAGGCGGCTGGTCCATTTCTGAAAGGGTACGTGGCTGATGGCCCACGCCGCTTCTTGGAAGCTACAGCCACCCCAGAACTTCTTGTCTTGGTTCTGCAAAGCCCAATCGCATGCAAGTTTCCTACCTTCTTGGCACCGTTTCGCATCACCCATTTTCTTCCATCCCGGTCTCACACCTTGTTCCAAAGCGCTCTCAATGAACGCCTGCACACAACAGTTTCCTGTCGTCTTGCCATCCTTGACTAAGTAACTGTACTCAATACGAGACTTGTTCACTAGATCCTTGGGGCAGCAAACTCCACCTCTACCCGCCCCCTGAGGGTGGTCTGGAATCTCCTGCGCAAACCTGCGCAGGTGTTCCAAATCAAAGAACGGTCGCCACATGGCAAAGATGTCAGAATGTTTTTTGGTGGTGATCACATGGCAAAGATGTCAAAATGCTTTTTGGTGGTGATCTCAAATCGTAGTCTGACATTTCTGCTGGTGATGAAGGATTCGGTGCAACTCAAGTCTGTCAAAGATCTAATTACCCTGTCATGATTAATGATTGAGCAACACATGGCAGGAACAGCAACGTCAACATCAGAGTCCATAAACGTATATGACATGCAATGCAACAAACGATTGCAGAAGAATATGAATGTGACACTTCAAATGCTTTCAGAAGAATCTGAGAACAAACGCTTGCAGAAGAATCTGAATGTGACACTTCAAATGCCTTCAGAACAATCTGAGATTGACAATGTCCTAGCGGCAAAAGAACCCTTAATCGCAGTTCTGTCCTTGGCAGATGGGCCAGCCGCTTGGAGCATTGACCTCAATCATTTCAAGCATGCAGGAACAATGACACCCCCCCGGGCCATGCACATCACTACACAGTACACATCACTAGATCCCCTTTCTCGCGATTACTAGTGAAACATCTTGGCTTCTCAGGCTGTTTTCCTCCAAGCGCAACTCGGACAAACCTCATTTCTTAAACATTGGTACCAGGACCTTTTGTCCGGTCTTGCTAGGCTTCGGCGTTTCCCGGTACTTCATCGCAACTTTTTGCACCACAACATATCCAGGGCCCTTCTCCTGAGATATTAACAATTGCAGTGGGTCAGATATTAACAATTGCAGTGGGTCAATGAGTCAGGGAATCAAAATTGACAGCCAAGGTTCGCAGTCGATCGTTGTTTTCTTCGTTACGAGCTGTGTCAGCGCCCTCAATGTGATGTCAGACTCGTTGCGTTCCAATATGTCTTTTACCTCAGAGCTGGTCACAGATGGAGTCAAATCCCTTCACCAACTTTGGCAAAACCCTTTCCAAATGCAAACATGACACCTCTTTTTTTATTTTCTTCCGTGCAGCTTCGGAGAGAAGGTCCAAAGCCATAGGCTGCACTGCAAGTGGGGGAGGGACTGACCGTGGTTGAAAGGCTCAAGTACTATAAGTGAACACTGAGTTTGAGTCGATTGAAATCTGAGTATCTGACTAAAATCCGGGTCGATTGAAATCGCTGTGAGCACGTACATGACTGTGAACATGACTGTGAACAGAGTACCGCAGTGAGCATGTACATTTGAGTGTGAAGTCTGTGAACAAACTGTGCGCATGACAGCTAGCCATCACAATCAGACTGCTCTACAGCTCCAAACATTTTTGCCACGCATCCGATCCCCACAGATCAGCCTGTTACTGTCAGACAGTAAGGCGCAAACCAAACACACGCAGGTGTGCTTTCCAAATGATGCAGTGCATCAAAACTCAAGATCAAAACTCCACACTTTCGAAGCTCCTTCACAAAGCTACGGTCCCAAAGCTCGCCAACAAGCTCTTTCCGGGACCTCCAACAGGTGGCGTGCCATTCGAAGGTGCACTGGGAGCCACAGTAGACTTTGGAGTGGACGCAGGGCTGGGGGTCACATCAACGGTCGAATTGCCTGAGCTGCCATTGGGGCTTGCTTTCGTGGTGCCTCCGGCGCCTCCCACAGATCGGCCTTTCTTCTGCTCATACTGGACCAAATGCTGGGGCTTGGCGAGCGCAGTCCCAGGCACAACCTTCTTCTCCTTGGATTTGCTTAAGGAAATGGGAACGATTACAATAACATTAACCAAAAAAACATAAACAAACCATAAAAACATAACCAAAAGGGATTCACTACATAGGTAAAAGATATCTGATTATCATTAAGTCTCCTTCAACCAAGAGGTCAAATTCTTCTGCACAAACTTCTGGTGCGCCTTGGATGCACAAATCGCCACCACTCTTGCTCCACCAAGGAGGCCACCAAGGATTGAGTATCCGCTTCCAATCCCAACTGCCACCAGCACCCCAGCATTGAAGATGTGCAAGAGCTCCTGAGAAAGGACTTGATGGCTTTCATGGGGGAACGGGATGCACTCGTCGTCCTTCACCATGTCCGAAACGATCATCTCACCCTCCTGACCGATATCCTGCGAGACAATCAATATCATCAGTAATATCAAAATCAATTTCAATATCAAAGGCGCAATCATAAAATAGCCGCAGCAAAAACAATAGCAGCACTCAAATCATGCAGTCCTCTGTCAACCGGTCAGAAGATGTGTCCCCAGCAAACATACTGTCGTATTCGGTCTGCTTCGTCACCGGCATGCTCCCCAATGGAATCAAAGGACAGCTCCATCTATTGAAGAAGGTGTCACCCTTGAGGTGCTTCATGGTTGTTGTAGCTGTCAAAAAGCCTTTTGGTGAGGCCAAAACCATCCGATCTTCGATGTGTGCGCCTTAGAGACTGAAACAGAAAAACCAGTCAAAACACCTTTCAGCCTTGCAACCGCACAAACACTCCAATGTAGCATGGCGGGATAATGCCACCAAAGGCGCCAAATGCCCTCTTACCTCGGCGAATTCGGGCCAGCAAGTCAGAGTGCTCAGGGTCCAACGTGATCACTGCAGTGCTTGTTTTGCGCGGTAGCTTCGTGCGGATGATATCCAATCCCGACTTGGTCCTGAGGTTGTCAACCTTTGTGAGCACCGCCAAACATGACTTGTCACGAGCTTCAGGCGCACTTGTGCGTTGCATCGTTTCAAACATATCAATGACCTCTGTCACTCTTGAAGAGGAAGTGCCAACCCCACTCCCTGTAAATACGTTGACCCGTCGCTTTTTAACCTCATCATAGTCCAACAGCCCATCGTTTTGGCTTTCGTATAGCATGAGCTTGGGGCCCGCAGCTTCCCGAAGAATGGGTAGCCTCTCCATTCGTCCATCTGTTCCGTTTGGCCAAAGCAACCACTCAACTCTGGCTGCGATGTACCTCAGCAAAAGATCAAAATCAGCTCAAAAGCCTGATCAGTGAGCATTTGTGTGAATGTACAAAAAGAAGTCTTGCCCAAGACGCCAAAAAAGTAAAGCCAAGATGCTCTTGGATTGTCCTGGCTTCGTGAGCTGTCGCCATTGTGTTGTATTTCGCCAATTCCTCGAGGTACTCAGGTTCGGAGATGATATCATTGTTGATGGTCACTTCCAAGAACTCGTGCCTCATCGTGGCCTGCTTGACAGCCACAGCAGGCGTTGGCGGAAAGTCTTGCCTTGATCAGCAAGTGAATGCCAAGGCAATGCCAAAACAATAATTCAAAACAAGCAATGCCAATCACAAAACAATTCAATGACAACTCAAGTTTCAATGACTCAGCAATGTCCGAGCCACATGTACTTCTCCCGACACCCGTCCACGTGCTTCTGAAGGCTATCGTCCTTGCTCAGGTTCAAGCTTTTGCCAGGGACCGAATCTTTCCTCAGAAATGGTCTTTTCAGTGGTGCGGGAATAACGGTGCCATGAGTAAAACGGAACGGGGCCGTGAGTGTGAATAAATGCAGTCCAAGCATCGTGACTTTGCAAAGCGGCAACTCCATATGTCCCTTGGCGAGTTTGGTGCAAAGCCGCATCAATGGAGCTTTGGAAGCGTATGCAGACACTTCAACATACGCTGACGCATCTTCCTCAGGCGACTCGGTTCCCTCAGCCTCCTGCTCAGTCCCAATGAAATTGAAATACCAGGATACTTCTGAGTAGGCCATGATATCGCTCTCAAAGTGCTTGAACAATCCGGCCAAATGGCGAAAGAGGTCCCTCCTGATGAGCACATACTTCATGCGGGTCCCAATGTCAAAGTTGCCTTTGCAGTGCCTCAAAGGCACGATGCTTCCAGACCTCCTGAAGCCGCACCGTTGCTCCATCCCAATGATGTTGACCTGCCGACCAACTAAGGAAGATCACTTCAAACATGCTCAAACAGTAGACTGGATGCTTCAAAATGAAAATCTGCAGCCAAGTTGCCAAGAACACAGCGTCTGGTTCTTCCACATTGAGACCAGTCAAACTTCGCAGGGCGGTTATCCCGTCCAGAAAACTCTCCCTCCCCAGTTCGTACTCGAGTTGGACAATCGACTGTAGCAAAGTTGGTTGGGAGTTCAGCTTTCTGGCAACCGCCACATATCTTTTCACTGTCTCGGGCGACCAATCCGACGCAAGCTTTGTGGCGACAACCTCTGGCTTGTCTCCCAAACACTCCGTCAGCTCGAGGAGCACCAAGCACTTTGCCCTTGCAGAAAGACCCATCACATTCCTGGCCTTCTCTTCATCCTCATAGGACCCTGAGCAGCGGTATTCTGAAGTAAGCATTTATATGAAGCGTGACAAAGCTGTTGCAGGCAAGAGTTTGGCTTTCTTGCGAAAAAGCATCGAAACTTTGCTAGGAGATAGTCCGCTCCACTCCCTTGTCGGGAAAGACACAACACCACGTCGGTGAGCGATTCCAACATCCAGTAGAGGACATGATCGTTTGATTTCTGCCAGTAGCACAGCAAACATGCCGCTGCCACCCTTAATTCCGTGACATGTCAAGACATCATGCGCAGCTACTAAGCGCATGAAAAGTAACATAACTTTGAAATCAGTCGCAGCAGTAACTACGCAGAATCGTTTTAAGGATCTTACTCGGCATCTCCAGATGATCGAATCATATCTGCATAGTCAGTCCCGCTCCAAACGGAGGGGTCCGCATTGACTTGAATCGTCCCAACAACACCTTGGCATATTGGCAATCAAGGCATCCACAAAACCCTCACTCAAATTCAGAAATGTGGAAAAATGAGATCCTGGCGATTCAAATCTGTCGGCATCCGATTCCACGAAAGCATGACCAACTCAATGCGCTTCGGGTTGACCGCTACACAGGCTGTCTCTGAGAGCTTGAGGTACGACAGACTGCCACCGACTGTCATAGGCCCAGATGCTGATGCGACTTCATTCACAGGTCTGGTTGGGCAAGCTTGTCCTTTGGCGCCTCTCCTGCAAGCCAAAGCTACTGAGTGAATAGACCAGTTTCAGACTCTGAATTCTTCATCAGTCAGTTGGATGTGTCAGCTTCTAGATGCAGTCAAGGATCCCCTCCAAACTTGATTGCACAAATTTGAAAGCCTCCTCGATCTCAGATTGGAGTGTGCCAGCACGAACCACTTTACTGAACAACTCCGCGATTTCAAGTTCCACTGGCGTACCTTTTGCAGAACGCCTTGCCAGGCCAAAGGCCTTCCGGACTTCCGAGTCATCCGCTCCATCCAAAGCCATGGCAATGACTACTTGCCACAACTGACGGGACTTGAAACCTCAATATCAACAGGTCATTGACTCTGGCGTGCTACAAAGGTGGAGGTGCTCCATCCCCCACGCACGGTCGTACCCAGGTACGGCCGTACAACAACATAGGATGCTACCTATTGTAGTTCATTGACGTGGGCCAGCTCCATCATAGGTTGTTGTACGGCCGTACCTGGGTACGACCGTACATCGGGGATGGAGCACCTCCACCTTGCTTGCACAAGAGACTCACAATGAAATGACAAATTGAAAATTTTGGTTGTCGGGGACATGACCGAACGTGGGTACGAGTGACGTGAGAGCTATAAGGTACCGAACGTGGGTACGAGTGACGTGAAAGCTATAAGGAACCGAACGTGGGTACGAGCGACGTGAAAGCTATAAGGGATGGACCGAACGTGGGTACGAGTGACGTGAAAGCTATAAGGTACCGAACGTGGGTACGAGTGACGTGAAAGCTATAAGGAACCGAACGTGGGTACGAGCGACGTGAAAGCTATAAGGGACGGACCGAACGTGGGTACGAGTGACGTGAAAGCTATAAGGGACCGAACGTGGGTACGAGTGACGTGAAAGCTATAAGGGACCGAACGTGGGTACGAGTGACGGGGATTCTCTATGAGTGACATGCGCTCTCTTGAACGTAGGTGAGTTTGACTATGATTGAGTTTGACCTTTTAGTTGTGACAACTGAGTTTGAACAGTGGGTCAATCAATTATTATGCTTGAATCTGAATCTGAATCTGAAAAGCTTCGATGACTTGAGTGACAACAGTAGGTCATGAGGACTCAATCGTAGGCTAGCAATTGAAATTGAAAATGAAGTGACACCTGACTGATCTGTCAAAGCCGTTTTTCCAACCAGTTGGCCAGTTCTGCAGCCTGTAAGATCATGACTCGGCTAATGGATGAGTCCAGACTTGATCAATACCCCGAGCCCGACTACTTGCCCAATGGATGCCGTGTGCATGCCATTTCCAAGCAATTTGCGGATGGCCGGCCCCGTTTGCTTCTCAAAGCTCGTTGACGCCGGAATACCCATCCTAAGGATCATGAAAAGCTAGCAGCGTTGCAGCATCACTAGTTGTCACAAGTTGTCGTTCATGATCAGCGCTCAGACATCAGTCGTCTATAATAGTAGAAATTGGTAGCCAGGCTTGCAACCAAGAATCAAAGTTGCGAGTTCTGACTCCCGAAGCTCCCGGCCTAAACCCATACAGTAGATGGAAGATCTCGTTGCGAGGGTAGGCACGCATCCGTCTTGTCGAAGCTGGCAGCGCCTATGCTTAAAGGAAAATTATGCTTTAAGGTATTTCATGCATGCAAACCACAACAAAGGCTCAGGATTGGATGATTCCAAGTCGCTTGATGGTCTGGCTTTTATCGATGATGACCCTGCTGGATTGAAGCGGAGCAGAAATGTAGCTCAGAATGTTCAACATATTCCTCTCCCTTGCGGAATTTGTTTGCTTGATGCCAGCAGTCTCCAAAAGCCTGAGTTTGAACGATCTCATACTGACTTCTTGGCCATGATCTGGTTCATGGTTGCTGCGTGAGACGTTTGATGAAGACGAAGGCTGGCTGCTAACTGCAAAGTAAGGAGCTCGATGAAAGTGATTTTGCCTGACTCTTCTGCCAAGTTGATGTTCATGAGGTCACCTGCAAAGTCATTCAGAATCAGAATCTCAGTCAGTCACAATCAACCGGTCAGTGAAACAGTTCAGCTTATGAATCAGAGTCAGAATCATGACTGTTTTCTTGCGCAGCAACGATCTCTTCACCGAGTGACTATGTTCCTTGAGGTATTCAGCATGTACCTTCCGCCACGAACAAGTGATGGCCCCTTTGCATCCTTAGAGCTCGGCTTGTGACTTCATGGTCATGTTTGGTTTGGTTATGTTGTGTTTCATAGAAGCAGCAGTTTGAATGTTGTGAGATGTCACCGCAACAATTGTTTATTTTGACAATTGCAGCTCGATTTCCACAATTGCACGCGTGGGTGGAGCAAACTGACCAAGGGCTGAGTTCGCATTCACACCGCTGCAGGTCCAGCATTTCCTTGATTTGAATGAATTTGAGTTGAACATTGGCGGAGGAATCCAACCAGTGGAATATGTGCGATCAAAGAGCCCTGTGGTTTGGGAGCGCATGAAGTCGATCCCATTGAACAGAATCAGGACGTTTGAGTGACAGGAACTCGAAGTAGTCCACTGTGTTGGGGATCGTAATCTCCTGCTTGAGGTTCTCACAAAGCTGTTGCAAATTACCCACTGCGAGATTTCCACCTCGCAGCAAGCCCAAAGCCTGAGTCAAAGCTCAAAAGGATTCAGCATTCAGCATTCAAAGCTCAAAAACATTCATGGATTGTGTCTCACATGAAATGTTTTTTAGGCTAGAAGCATACCATCGGGGCCTCAACACCGGGAACCCCTGTTGCACCGGTGTGTGATTCCTGAAAATCGAGATGAAGTACAAGGTCCCCAGCTGCTTCTCAATATACTGCAAAGCCTTTTCCAAATCACTGACTCCATCTGCTGCACCATCGCCTGAGGATCTTTGGCTCATGCCCTCCACCTTAGAATGCTTACATTTATGAATACAGCTGCTGCGCTACACCCTGCACTCAGCAATGCTTCATTAAACATTTGAAGTCCAGGGGCACATTCTACGGTCCATACCAATGGCTCGCACCTCTTGATCGTTTCGATGCCGACGAAGAATGGAGCACTATTGGGGTCCTTCCAGCCCTTGCCAAGCCCTCGCCTTCAGCAGAACACAGGGATGGTCTGCAAACATGTCTCTTGAGGAACTCCAACCAATGTTCCAATGGCTGACAAGTCACAATGACCATGGGGTACACGGAAAACCCAGGCTGTACACACCCAAGTTTTTTGGAATGTGAACCCAATCGTTTTCCTTCTCGCTGAACACAAGCACGTCGCCATTATCATCATCAATGCGTCTTTGGGCCATGTCAGTGACCAACACCCCTCAGTTTCACGAGCTCATCAATGTTGGTTTAGAACCTGGACTGTCCATCTAATGACACTGGCATGATAGTTGGCACATGATGGTCACGCTACTGTCACGCTACATGAATGAGTCCATCAGTGGCATTGCAATAGCTCCTCAATGTTATTCCTGCAGGTTCGTTTGATTGAAGAAACTGGCGGTGAATTGTTGCCATGATATGAGACTTGCCAAGGATCTAGGCGCGAAATTCGTGTCCACAAAGTGGAGGGAATCTGGGTTTTTGTCACATCCCCCAACCAAATTCATTGACAATTGCACCTGGCCGCCGGTGGCTTTGGATATCTCTTCGAACCTCAAACACAGCTCAGCTTCCCAAACACAGCTCAGTAATGGAAACTTGACAATCAGAACCACCCCGACCATACCTTATGTTTGTTTGACTCTTTGCTTGTGACTACGCGTGTCCCAAATGCTACTAGTGGCAAAATCTTGAGCGCAATGCACTCAGTCGCCATGCCAGCGCAATCGCTCCAAACGTTGACACAGGCCGTCTTCGGGCCAGCAGTTGGACCTAAGCCCCAGGCCAAAAATTATATCAGTGGAGGCTCTGATGTCTACTGGCCAATGTCATATATGATTCCCCGGCCCCTTAACATCATTCAAGAGTCCACGCTCAGCAACGAGGCGAGCAAGAGATTGGGCCCACCTGGTCATCTGCGTTGTTTCCATAGCTTTCATCTCGTTTGTCATCTCTTCGCTGGAGATCAGCTTGTCCTGGCGCAAAGGTGAACCAAACGTAACCCTTTGGCCTTGCGTCCAGCTCTGACATGATGGTTCGATCCATGCTGTCTCAGCTTCTGGCGACCGACAGTATGTTGGAGACGGAGAGTGTGGCTTTGATTTTGACATAGACCGTTTAATCTCTGAGTGATCTTAGGTGCAACTCCATCAAATCCCGCCACTATCACACTTTGACACCCACAATGGCATTACTAATTCATTCGGCGATTACATTTCGGCCCGGAAGTTCAATTCAGGATGTGGCGGGGCTTTAAGTTTTAAAATTAACTATCTATGCTGATGGCGCGCGCGCATATTACCTTTTTACGGTTTCCCCTCAACACTCAAGAATGATAAGACTCGTATTTCTTCCTTTGCAACCAAAGACTGTAAAGACCATCCCAACCGTCCCGCTAGAATCTGATCCCAGACGCTGATCCCTGGCGCTGACGACAGTAATCTACAAGAAACCAAACCTGAGGGTACACCCCTTGCGATCAGACACCCACCAAAGCAAACTACAAGAAACCAAACTTGCGGGTACACCCCTTGCGATCAGAAGAGCAACCTACAAGACACGAAACTTGAGGGATCTTGAGGGTACACTCCTTGGAATCAGCTTTCTGAAGGCTCAGTGGCGTGGCGGTCATGGCCAAAGCACACAGCTACACTATTGCTGCAAACCCCGACCAGGACACCTTGCGTTGTCCCAAAGTCACCAGACAAAACCACCATGCAACACTGTAGATGTTTCTGCAACAAAGCTTGAGAGGTCACAAGGGGCGCGCATAAGAAAGCTTATGCACGCCCTGTGTGGCCTCTCAATTTGTCTTGGAAGGTTTACGTGATTGGACCAGTTCAGGAAATGAGTTATTGTGAGAACATTACAATGACCACCTGACCGGCTGTTGACCATTACAACTCACGACTTTGTCAGCTCAGTGAGCGCATGGTCAACCGATGTGGCACGTTGCAACCTGTTGCCTTATGCCTCTGACTCTGCCTTATGATTCACACCAATGACTTTGACCATTGCTTCAGAATGTCCACCCCAATTATCTCCAAACCCTCCACCCCTCGACTTGGTCCTGGCGGATCTTTCGCTTAACCAGATATTTGTCATCTTCTGCAATCAAAACCTGCAGAATGCGAACAAATCATCCAACCAGTCCAAAAAACACAGGGTCCAAACTTCCATGGTTGAACACAGAACATGAATAGAGCAAATGACACTATGAACATCATGTTCTACTGACTCCTTTAATGATTGAATGATTGTAGTAGTCACATGTTCTGTTGACTCCTTCAATGACTTAACTGTGATCGCCACTGTTGAGAACGTGTTGAACTCCGATTGTGAACGTGGCCTCATCAAAAGATCGTCCGCCAGGGTCCTGTTTCGAGGGTTTCCTCTTCACTCGTGGCTTGCTCGTCCGTGCAGCAGCTGGCCGTTTCATGGCGATCGCGCTGGATGGTCTTTTCATGGCCCGAGGATGAAATGATGACATACCATGGAATGACATGTCAATGACAATGACCAGTCAAGACCTTTACTTGAGTTTGAAAAATTGTCAGATTGACACTCAGAGTCTAAAATGCAATGACAGGAAACTCAGATTCTGAATCAGAATCGAAATGCAGACTCTAGTTAGACTCTAGTTACTGACAGGAAACTCAGATTCTGAATGAATATGAATCAGTTAGACTCTAGTTAAACTAGTTGTGATTTCGACGGTGGGTTTGCAAACATCGCTCCACAAACGTCGCTTGATCAATCTCCAGAAGTCACTTAAGATGACTGTGACACTAAGCCAACGACTGGCAAGCAATCCCGGAGGCATCAGGCCTGGCATCAAGCTGCGACTGTGATTGACACGCGATAATCCTTTCCAGCAGTTGAGCTTGATTGCGACCCAGTCTCAAGTGTAAAGACTGTGACACTCAATCATGGAAGCTTAGATGATGCTCCTGATCTGTGGCTGCTCAAGTAGATACAGCTCAGCCGCATTTTTTTGCCGCTGGCTGCGCAAGGTTCAGCGCCCAGATGATCCAGCTGCATTCAGGCTCTTGAGGGCGCCCCCCACATATCCATTGATGTCTCAGCAGGCCAAATGCGCAGGAACGTGCCAACAAAAATGGAAGCTGAGCAATTCACTCGCAGCAATTCAACAGATTCAAGGCTTTAGCAAAATGAATGACTCAATGCGATGCAAGTGTCTTTTGAAGTCACCCGGAGAGTGGATGTAATGCAGCAGTATTTGCCTGGAGCGGAGCGGGTATGGCGGCAGCAACTGCATTGCAAGCGCGCAATTGCTTGAAATAATTTTGCAGCCAAGGCGCATGATGTGGTGCTGGCCATCAGAACTGAGCCCCTCCACTGCTTTTTGCAGGTTGACTGCCAAACCGGCATCTGCCATCACTTCCAACCTTGGACCAGACCCAGATATTGTCACTCGCACATCAAAATCATGCAATCTGCCGATCAATTATGAGTTGGATTCGTTCCAATGCCAAGTAGCATGACACTCTCAATCCCTGGGCTCTCTTGTGCCACTAGATGAGATGGCGCAGGTTCTTCAGCAGGAAGATGTGAGGGGCGCGGTGGCTCCTCCTCCTCATTGTCGTCCTCATGATCGCCTTCGTGGCCACTCACATCATCCTCCGCATCGCCCTCGTGGCCCCTCACATCATCCTCCGCATCGCCCTCGTGGCCCCTCACATCATCCTCCGCATCGCCCTCGTGCCTCCTCACATCATCCTCCGCATCGCCTTGGTGGCTCCTCACATCATCCTCCGCATCGCCCTCGTGGCTCCTCACATCATCCTCATCGCCCTCCACATCCAGATCCACTGTTGGGATCTCTTCTAAAGACAGAGTCCTTAGACGAAGAAAGCTCTATCGCCCCTTCCATGGACCCTCTACCGCCCCCCAAAAAAGCTCTACCGCCCCGTGCATGGACCCTCTACCGCCCCCCAAAAGAGCTCTACCGCCCCTGCATGGACCCTCTACCGCCCCCCCAAAAAGCTCTACCGCCCCCTGCATGAACCCTCTACCGCCCCCCAAAAAAGCTCTACCGCCCCCTGCATGGACCCTCTACCGCCCCCCAAGAAAGCGACTCATGCTGCCACCTGCCATAGGCACTAAATAATCCAAGCTTCCAATTCACGGCTGGTGGATGAATCGCCTGGAATGCTCGGAGGGCTTGCCGAGTCCGATTGTCAAAATCTTGCAGCCCCCACATATGCTGGCCGCAGTTCTGGGCGATGCCCCTCATGGCTGGCATCCTCAAAAAATCAGTGAATGCAGATGGCCTGAATGAATGTTGACATGAACACTTGACAATTGCTTCACAAAACGTTTCATTCATTCATTGGTTGCCAAGATACCTGCCAAGCTGGCCATGGATGAAGCCCCAAACCGCAGTCAAGTCCGCGGGCCAATTGCCTGATAAGGACATGATCGCAGCCACCACCTCCACGCCCTGGTCCTCAGCGATCGCTCGTGAACTCATGGCGTAACATGGCATAACCCAAGCAAGAAGCGTGCAAGCAAAATTAAATCACAAAACTATTGTCGCCAAAAGACCATCAACCAGGCATACATGATCGCGGTGACCGTGGTGGCTCTGTGATACCCAGCCGAGCAGTTGATCAAGACCAAGATGGCAGGAGAGCTAAACAACCGCCACATAACGCGAGTTGTGTTGGGATTCCGGAGCACCTAAGATGCTAAAACATGATCAATGGTTCAAGACCCCGCAAAACATGTGAATCAATGGTTCAAGACACCGAACACGCACTCCAAGACTATCAAACAAAATGCAGCCAAGCATCGCTTTCCCGCACCCTGGCCACCAAGCCGCAGTGCTTCAAGATGGATCGATCAATGGCGGCGCGGTCATGCTCCTCGCTCCTGGGCATGTGGGTTCTCAGCAGGAATAGCCATGTAAGTATGTGTCAGTCAACAACCAGTCAACAACCAACAAATGACAAGAAAATGCACAAGCAAGTAAGTCAAGGTCAATTGAACATCAATAAGTGCAAGCAAGACACTCCAGCATCCAACACAAATTGTGGCACTGAACTGAAATGTGGTCCGCCACTTCAAAGATGATGTCTTGAGGACGGTCAACGACGCTGCCGTTTGGAAGGTGGGCCTGGGCCTTAGAAGACACGGTAAGAGCTGCAAGCCCGTGGCATGAAAACGCAACCTGATCAGAATGATGATACCATGGGCATGCGTCTGAAATCTTAATGTGAACCAAGCAGCTCTCGTCCTCATCCCTTTGATGGGCCAAGCGAGAATGGCGACCTTTCGTGGCCAGCGAGGCACGCTCCACGTATTTCCAGTGCAAGC